>WWET01001695.1:330582-342116 GCA_011038615.1 Limnodynastes dumerilii | reverse complement strand
TATCGGACCCGGGGGCCTCTTCAAAATTCTGCTGTGGGGCCCACAGGGTTCTAGTTACGCCCGTGCATGCAATACATAGGGAGACCAGGGGACGTAGATCAGATGAAGCCCAGTTCCTAAGACGAACTCCCAGCTGCTCACAGACATCCGTTTCCTCAATCTGTGTATCTAGATAGTGAACACGGTTCACAAATTCCTTTGGGATTTAACACAGCTACATACTTTCAGGTTCTCTCCTTGTCTTTATTTGACTTTCTATTGGGACTGATCTAGTTCCTAACATACGAGACACAGAGGACGTATTCACACTTAAGAATGATTTAGGTTCTTAATTATACGCAAAAATTAGCAAGACGACTAACCTGACACAGCTCCCGGTTTTTAGCTTCTTAACCGACTTATGAATGCCATAGGGCTACCTTATCTTTAGGTTCGTAGTTGTTTGCGTAGGGTGACTACTTAAGAACTTTTGTGCCTAACCGCGCCCAGATTTTCCTATTCAACTGTCTACCTCCACTCAATCTTCTTATCTTCGTTCTTAAGTTTTCCTGGCACTCCCATTCATTCTTAAGTCATTAAATAGGTTCATAATGAGGATTCAGAGCCGTCCCGTTCTTAAGGCCTACATAAATTGCGTATATTAAGTAACTACGTCTGCGCAATATATCCGTTCTTAAATATACGCACCTAAAAAGACGCATTTTCTTAACTGTAAATCAGGTCCAGAGTCTCCAACTGTACTCCAATATGTGACCTGGATATATTGTGTTATTATAATATTTATGTTGCTAATGATATGTATAAGTGCAATATTTTAATGATATATTCCTTATTCTATTATTGGATTAATAAATTCTCTTCTTAGCTACTCTGTTGCAGTGTGTCTGGTGAATTCACCCATATATAAATTTTTTTGCTTTGCGCTGTATTTTTATTTTTATCATTGTTGTTTGGGGAGTTGCCAAAGTTCCCCATCACAGCTGCTACAAAGACCTAGTTGTATTTAGTTTTGACATGTAAGCAACTTCGACTTTCTCAGCAGAGTACTAAGTAAGCTCAAAGGGAAACCACTGTCACCAATAAGACATTGTGAAACCCAAATACCCTGACCTCCCGATCTATTAAAAATTGACCAGTGTACATTGTAGCCTGTTACTTCCAGTGATCTAATTTACAACCTTTCTCTGGTACTGGCTGAACATGCAGAGTACTTTGGTCTTGCTGATATTTTTGGTTCACATATCTGTTTGCATTTTTGGGAATGCATCTTGCTATTATTTCCATTAATAAATATTTTGTGCTTTGAAACCAATTGTGTTAGACTTCATAAAATGTATCTTTAATACAGTGAACTTTAAAGACTTTGAAAAAGAGCTCACTTGTAGCTTAAAACGAGTTGGAGGTGAGGTCCCACAACTCTTCAGACTTCCTTTCTTTGCCGCAATCATTCCAACTGACATCTCTTCATATAACCACTCCTAAAGAACCCGGGCTTTGGTTGACCCTCTCTGGGACATTTTCTATCTGCACCGTCTATGTATGAGAAAGGGAAGGACAGGGGAGGTGGTTTTACCACCACTTCTGTGTGTTAACTCTGAGTAAGAATACAGCTGCTCACGGAGTTTTAAGATTCTGTGAGCGGCTGTATTTTCACTCAGTGCGGGCTCACAGAAGTGATGGTGTTCCATAATGCCGTATGGCATACCTACTCACTTTTCACTGTGCCACCAGGAGCTTTCCTGCCTTTAACAGAGCTGGCTGTGTTGTGCACAGCCGCAACTCTGATCAGAGGACGCAAGCATGGCCTAAGGTCACGTGAGCGTTATTAGTCTGCAGAGCGCGCGCTGCGGAGGAGAGAGCTGGAAAAGACACAGGAAAGGTAAGTTTAATATAGAGCTCTTTTAGAAAGTAGTTTGAGAATGGGGAATTAGAATGGGAGAGTGGGATGCTGGACATGAAAGGGGCAAAAAGGCTGAATGGACACATATAAAGTGGGGAGCAATAAGGCCGGCTGGACGCAGAAGGGGCAATAAGGTTGGGTGGATACTCATAAAGAGGGGGCTATAAGACTGGCTGAGCATAAAGAGGGGGCAATAAGACTGGGTAAACTGAAGGAGGGGAAAATAACTCTGACTGCACACAAATAAAGTAGTAATAAGGCTGTCTGGACATAGGAAGGGAATAAGGCTGGGAAAACTGAAGAAGGGGACAATAAAGCTGACTGCACATAAATAAAGTTGGGGCAGTAAGGCTGGCTGGACACAGGAGGGACAATAAGGCTGTTTGGTCACTCATAAAGAGGGGCTATAAGACTGGCTGAACATAGAGAGGGGGCAATAAGACTGTTTGGATAAACAAGGAGGGGACAATAACGCTGACTGGACACAAATAAAGAGGGGCCAATAAGGCTGGCTGGGCACACAAAAGGAGGGGCAATCAGGCTGACTGGACACAGAAGGAAGGAGCAATAAGGCTGGTTGGAAAAACATATAAAGAATGGGCTATAAGACTGGCTAGACACGAGGGGGCAATAAGACTGTTTTGACACACAGAAGGGGCTGGATTCAGACTTAAGTAAGTGCTTGAAATTAGTTACTCCTGGGCTAAGCCATGTTGATTGAAGGGAGGTAAAATTTCATCTGTTGCAAACAGTATTAGAGTTGAGAGATGATGTTTCCTATCCCAAGTCTAAATAACAGTGTAATAGTAAATCTGGCCAGTGTCTGTGTGCAGTAAGCAATTCAAAGATATATCCTTGCATGCAAAGATTACAATTAACTTGACTCCCCCTGCAAGCAACATGGTTTAGCCCAGGAGTAACTCATTTCAAGCACTTACTTAAGTCTGGATCCAGCCAAAGGTGAGAGCAACAAGGTTGACTGGACACAAATAAAGAGGGGGCAATAAGGCTGGCTGGGCAAACAAAAGGAGGGGCAATAATGCTGGTTGGACAAACAAACAGAAGGAGGGAACAACAAGGATGACTGGACACAAATAAAGAGGGAGCAATAAGGTTGACTGCACAAAGAAGGAGAGGCAATAATGCTGACTGGGCACACAAAAGGAGGGGCAATAATGCTGGTTGGACAAACAAACAGAAGGAGGGAACAACAAGGATGACTGGACACAAATAAAGAGGGAGCAATAAGGTTGGCTACACAAAGAAGGAGAGGCAATAAGGCTGGCTGGGCACACAAAAGGAGTGCCAATAATGTTGGTTGGATAAACAGAAGGAGGGGACAATAAGGCTGACTAGACACAAGTAAAAGGGGGGCAATAAGGCTGGCTGGACATAGAAGGAGGGGCAATAAGGGTGACTGGACACTCATGAAGAGGGGGATAAAAGACTGGCTGGACAAAGAGGGGGCAATAAGACTGGCTGGGCACACAAAAGGAGGGGCAATAATGCTGGTTGGACAAACAAACAGAAGGAGGGAACAACAAGGATGACTGGACACAAATAAAGAGGGAGCAATAAGGTTGGCTGCACAAAGAAGGAGAGGCAATAATGCTGACTGGGCACACAAAAGGAGGGGCAATAATGCTGGTTGGACAAACAGAAGGAGGGGTCAATAAGGCTGACTAGACACAAGTAAAAGGGGGGCAATAAGGCTGGCTGGACATAGAAGGAGGGGCAATAAGGGTGACTGAACACTCATGAAGAGGGGGAAATAAGACTGGCTGGACAAAGAGGGGGAAATAAGACTGGCTGGGCACACAAAAGGAGGGGCAATAATGCTGGTTGGACAAACAGAAGGAGGGGACAATAAGGCTAACTGGACACAGGTAAAGAGGGGGGAAATAAGGCTGGCTGGACACAGAAGGAGGGCAAAAAGGCTGGGTGGACATTCATAAAGAGAGGGCTATAAGACTGGCTGGACAAAGAGGGGGCAATAAGACTGGCTGGGCACAAAGAAGGAAGGGACAATAAGGATGGTTGGACACACAGAAGGAAGGTGCAATAAAGCTGGCTATGCACACAAAAGGAAGGGCACTAAGGTTGGTTGGACTCGTCCACCCCTAGAAAAGGCCCTGTGGGGAGGTATCATTGTTTTTCCCTAGCGGTAACCAGATCATTTAATTAAACATGAAGCGTTCAGTGTAGAAATCATGACCCACATGATATGTACACAATGGTCTGGAATCAGACGGACGTGCGTGGTCTTGAGTTACACCAGCATAGCGGGGAGTGCACACCCCCTGCACTCCCTGTTCAAGGTAGTAAAATCGTTACATACGCCAGCTGGTACGCTAGCGTAGCTATGATGTGCGCATGATTACATCATAGCTGACAGGGGAATTAGGCACGCAGAATGCATAATTCCCCTGATGGCCGTAGCCCAGGATCTGGGCCAATGTGATTACTCATTGTTGACCTGTTTACTTTGCCAAACTCAAGACACATCTGCTGCTGAAATTTCCATACCTCCACTTCTAACTTTCCACTTCAAGCACTGATTTTAACCCTATATTGACAGTAGACTTTTTGCCTTCCCTACCACCTGAACCTACTAAGGTAATGTTTTATTAATATACATATACAATAGGGGGTAATTTTAAGTTCAGTCAGATGTTATTATCACATTACACATTTTTATCTGGGTTATTTGATTGCCGATATTATTTTCTTAATAGACATACCCCATACATATCACAAAAAACAAAAAAAATCTAAGAAAAATCATCCTTTATTATTTACCACTCAGAAGTCTTCTTGCTCCTGTGTCCATAAAGAGTGGTATTCCAGGCGTCCGTGGAAACAAAGTGTAAAACAATCCAATGACAAGCGTCAGAGAGGTGCTTTATCTATGTACTCCGGCCGCTAATGACATCTATGCCAACATCAGTCCCCTATTTATAAGCTTTATAAAGTTTTTTTATTACTAACTTTAACTAAATGTTATGCCTACCCAATGCCCCTACAGTGATTTAATACATTTTGTATTGCATTTCAGGTATGAAATTTTAATGCAAAATAGGTCATAGCATGTCAACCCCCTGCACTTAGAAATGGTCTATGGCTGGTGTGAATGTTTTGATATAAACGGTGCTTGTTTATGTCTGTGTTTGGGTCTGGATCAGGTGTAATTGCATGAGCATGAACTTATTGTACATTAACTAGGTGCCTCCACCCATTTCCACTCTCAAATGCCTATCAGAGCAAAGGCAGTCAAGTAGCGTTCAGGTCTGGATCGCACATAATAGTGTACACAACATTTCTGCAGTGAACATGTAACGCCTTCAAGATTAGACTCAGGCCCTTAGAGTAAACATATTTGGAAGCCAATGCACTTTAACCTTAATATGTTTTTATGTTGTCTGTATCACTGGCAAAGATAATTTTAACACTGATAAAAGTTACAATGCCAACAATTATAAGTTCAGCATGGTACCTTTTAAAACAAGGTAAAAAATAGATTTCTCACTTTGTCATCGCTCCTGCTTCTTGCCCTCTCCTCCCCTCTGTTTCCCCATATCTCCTCTCCTGGCTTATTCCCTGCTCCCATCATAATGCCAAGTATATAGGTTTTCATTTTAACTTAGTTTTTTCTACAAATATAGTGAGATCTGAGAACTGATCCTTTCAAAATATGATGCATTTTGTTATATTATTTAAATATGTTCAAGGGTCTTATAGTTGCCTTTTTTATTCCTGCCCAAATGAATGAGATGTCCTTTATGTTCATTATCTAACAGACCAAATTCGACATATTAGATTTTCCGGATGGCCGCGGATATTTGTTTGGGGTCAAATAACAGACATTTTGATGGCAGAATGTGGTAGAAGTCTCTAGGAGATTCTTAAGGAAAAAGGGGAGGAGCTAATAAAACGGACCGTCGAAGGGTGGTGGCAGTTAGAGTGAGGGGGCTGGTGAAAGTTGGCTGGATGATTTGTCACAGAGAGACACTGATTACCATTGCTGTACAGTCCTAAGGGATGTTGACCTTCAAAGTATAGAAAACCAGAAAAAGACCTAGCTTGTCGCTGCCCAGGAGATGTCTGCAAGACTCATATATGGACAGATAAGTTTATCATACCTCACAACATTTGAGAATTCGAAAGAGGGACAAAATTTTGCGGCCTGGTAGAGGGGGTGTGTCTTGTACCACCCAGTGGGCGTGTTTGGGAGAGTGGATGTGTTTTGCACTGCCCATACCAGCGGATCTAGTACCTGCCCCTTTTATTCAGCCATCCGTATGTCTGCCTCTTATTATTAGGCCTGCCATCTATGCCTGACTCGTATTATTTGTCCAGCCTTCATGTCTGCCCCTATTAATACTGCCAGCCTCCATGTCTGCCCATTAATATTCCAGCCTCCATGTCTGCCCTCAAATGCCAGTGCCTGCCTCCATGTCTGCCCCCAATTTCCAGTGCCAGTCTCCATCTGCCCCCTATTGTCAGTGTCAGCCTAAATCTTTCCCCAATTGCCAGTGCCAGCATAAATCTGCCCCAATTGCCAGTGGCAGCCTCCATCTGCCCCCAATTGCCAGTGCCTTTTTCCATCAGCCCCCTATGGCCAGTGCCAGCCTCCATGTCTGCCCCCAAATGCCAGCCTCCTTCTGTCCCTTATTGCCAGTGTCTGTCTCCATGTCTGCTCCCTATTGGCAATGCTTGACTCCATGTCTGCCCCCAAATGCCAATGCCAGCCTCCCTCTGCCCCCTATTGCCATTGCCAACCTCCGTCTACCCCCATCTGCCAGTATCTGCCTCCATGTCTGCCCCTATTGTCAGTGCCTGCATCCATGTTTGCCCCCAAATTAATTGCCAGTGCCAGCCTCCTTATTCCCCCTATTACTTGTGCCAGCCTCCAATGTGATTCCTGCCCCCAATTGCCAGCCTAATTCTGCCCCCAACTGCCAGTGCCTTTTATTATTTTACTTACCTTTAAAGTCTTCCTTCTTTCGCGGCGCTGCCACTTCTTGTCTCTCCTTCTGTCCGGCGGCGCCTGCTCTGTGGTCACGTGACAGAGCACAGAACATGTAATACAGAGCTCCAACAGGAACCCTGTAGGACCAAAACTCTTAACTTGAATGGCAGTGACCTTATAGGTTAGGTCACTGCCATTCATAGTATTAGATTTGTTCCTACAGGACTCCCGTAGGAGCCTTGTATTACGTGTCCTGTGCTCTGAAGGGACTCTTCAGAGCACAGGACACGTAATACAGGGCGCAATACCGCATATACCGCGACAGGGCTTTAAAAAAATTTTTTTAAATACTTTGTTATATGTTGTGAGGCGGGTGGGACAGCAGGAATCGGGACACTTGGGAGCTATTGTTTATGGTTGATTTTGCATGTGTACAACTGAATCTTCGCTCTGACCTGTGGATTTCAATTTACCTATTTGCCTATCTTAAATACCCTAATCTACAGTCATTGCTGCTCAAACATCTGAAATGAACAAGCTGAATAAAGCTCTATTGCTACTGTATAGCGTTTGTATAACAAGTTTTGCTTTATAGCACTGAATGTTTGTTG
This sequence comes from Limnodynastes dumerilii, assembly GCA_011038615.1. NCBI lineage: Eukaryota > Metazoa > Chordata > Amphibia > Anura > Limnodynastidae > Limnodynastes > Limnodynastes dumerilii. The sequence goes on along the minus strand of WWET01001695.1, from coordinate 334,636 downwards.
TGATTGTTCTGTATAGATAATTTGCTGCTGCGGCACTTAGTGTAAATATTTATCCATTGAACTCCATTTTACTGAAGCCCAATGCCTGACTTCAAAAAGAATTATATTTATTCAAAGGCCAATATAATGTATTGATTTATATTACTATATTGTTGAAATAAGATTGTGAATGCTAAATAACATTATATATTGATGGCATTGGGGTATAACTTTCCTGTACTACCGATACTTATCTGCTGCTGTGGTAAACCCTTACAACACAAGCCAAAAGAATAAACCCATGAGTTTATGCAGCTTTAGCTATGTGTTCCTTGTTTCATTCCAACATTACTGGGGGGAGCTTTACCTCTTTACTTTACCCTTTTGCTTATATAGGGGTCTATTTACAAACTTAATTTTCATACGATAATGCCCATTTTCATGTGAAATCGGATGAAAATTAAGTTTTTAATATTTACAGACAATGGATTACTATGGAAAACAGCAGTTTCCATGGCGATCCACATAAATATTCTTTTCAGAGCAATATTTATTAAATGCCGGAGCAGAGTTTTACACTCCGCTCCTGGCGTTATTGCAGTTTTCACAGCAATGTCCCCATATCCCCCCTCTTTTCCTCCCCCTAATAGCTGTTATTAGGGGGAGGAAAAGAGGGGTGTGCATGGGGAGACCGCTGGGATAAATCAGTGTGCGCCAATGTAAAAAAAATTAAAATTAATAAAAAAAAATCTTGGGTTATTTTTCCTATTTATAATAAAATAAGTAAATAAATACATTTAAGATAATTATGACTGTTAAAAGTCATACTGTGAAGATACTGTGCATGTGCATGTTTTTCATATCGGAAGTATGAATGAAGTGTCCTGCGATGTGCACCGAGATCATTGTGGGACCTCGCAGGGCAGGTAAAAATTAGTCAATTTAATGAATGAAGCTGCCGGGCTCGCTGTGAGCTGAAGCGAGACTGGAACAGCTTAGTTCATTAAAAAATAAAGATGTAAGTAAATACAGCCCATAATCCTTCCTTACATTATTTCTGGGGCTCCAACCATAACAACTACATTATTGAAATATTTCAGCCAGGAAAAAATGATGACTCTGTAAGCAATATAAATAAGTATGGTATGGTGCTCCAATCCTAACTATATCAATACAGTATGTTTCAGCACAATCACTTGCAACATACAAAATCATTCTATTAATTAATTGGTGCAAAACACTCACACGTAGACACCACAATGCCATAAGATAACAAAAAAAAATCCAAAACATGACTTTACATTGACAACATGTGGGTTTATTTTTGTGCCCGTTATTAACAACTTTAGCATATAAAGATGTTTTAAAACCATTGTTAAGACTACCAATGTTGTATTATTCCTTTTATATAATGATTTATATTAGTAATGGTGAAGTGACCATTTTTTGGAACATCCATTTCAAAGCACGTCCGTATTTAGAGATATATAAAATGTTCACAATTAATACAAAAACATTCTTTCAGTCTCACATATCCATTAAAAATGTTATATGGTGTCTAAGGTGTTAAAAATAAACACCAATATTTACAAAAGTCCTTTTGTATATTTAGGTAGCTTTTTCATTATACAGTACATGCAGCTGTAATGTTCTACATTACATTTCATTGATCTCTCTTAAAAATATATTTTACAACTGAAAGAGCAAACTGCTTGTAATTACACTGCATGCCATTACAAATTGAATAAACACAGATTTTAACACCTTTTGGCTCTTGGGGTGAGAAACAAAGGGCTTTGTAAAGGTCAGTTATGCAACTGAGGTGGGAAAAGAACACAGAAATAACTACACAAATAGGAATTTCAAAATGTATTTTTTACTAAGTGTATTGCTGGCTCTTGAAAAATAATTTAATGAAATTAGCTCAGGTTATTTTTCACTCTATTATCCATTTCTGTTCAATAGCAGAGCATGTAAACTTTCCTTTCTAATGATAATAATGAAGAAAATGATTATTGCAAATTAAAATGACTGAAACATCTATTTTAGAATGTTATTAAACAGCTAATTAAGTGGAGGGTAAATGCGTAAATTAGATAGTAATTATTTATACGGTATTACAACTTTATATAAACAATTTATTTTAACATGCTATAACCATTTCAAGATACTGTAAATTACAAGTAAGACAGCAAATTAGATACACATTACATTAGATTATTATTTTATGGCAGCAGTAAAATGAATATTAAACAGATTTCAATTCATTGTGAAACTATTTTCCTGATAATGGCATATTCTGGAAAGATGGTTATAATCTTGGGAAAGAGATTTTAAGCAGTTGCATTTAAGGTTTACCTGGGGCCTAGGAATGGGTTCAAAATTTGATTTTGCAATTCCTACTTTATCTGACAGCTCCTCTTGCACAAACATACATCAAAACCCAGGGCCATCGTCATCACATGCAGGGCCTGGGACCCAGCCACAGGACCCCGCCCGCTATGTAACATCATTGGTGACGTCACATAGGGCGAGCACTGCAGACATGCTTTAGCAGCGGGACGGTGCGTAGGGAAGAAGTTCCCTGCACATTGGACGGCTACTAAATAGCTCTGAACAGCAAGTATTGGCGGTAGTATACCGCCGATACCTGCTGCTACAGAGGTAGATAAGTATCGGCGGGCCCCCATCAGGTCCGGGCCCAGGATAGTAGTCCCGGCTGTACCCCCCTGAAGACCTATATCCTGCCTTAAATTGTGTAACTTCTGTGATTGTAAAATGTTGGCGGATCAGAATGTTAGGATGGGTACACCCAATGATCGTGTTAACGCCTGTGTAGGCGTCTATGACACCTGAGAAATGTCAGACACGCTTTCAATTTTGTCTTATGCGTATAACTGCGCATGGGACTTTCTGCTGTCTCTCTCTCCCTCCAGCAATTCGCGATTTCTTCACTGACAGGCTGTCAGTGAAGGCTATGAGTTATCTCCTGCAGAGAGAAACAGGAAGTCTCCAGCTCTGCAACTGCGATGAGTCATCCACACTGTGACTTCCCCTCACAGCGTGTCATGTGACCTGACATCTTCTCTTACAGCTAGAATCTTAAGGTAAGCTTTGTGGGGGGTTTTCCCTATTGGATGGATGCATTTATTATATTTAGTCCTCGGACTGCTATTGCAATATGAAAGATTACAAGCTGCTACCTCTCTATATTGCTGCTATTTTTATGGGATATCACATATCTCTTTTTACAGAGTACGATATACTTACCACAAGGATCAACATTAGAGTGGCCACTCTTCCAAACTCAAGTATTTCTTGATATATGAAAATTAATATCAGTGGACATTTAACATCATATTGAATTTCTATCACATCATTTGTGTCCCAGGATATAGGGGTACAGAACTTTTAACTAAAATTCCTCTGGACCTAATTTGTACAACAATTGCAAAACCAAAATCTGAATTGAGGGTTTATTGATTTTTATCCGTTATTTGTCATAGCATTTATGCAGTATCTTACCTGGGTACTTACAATCAGCATTTGTTTTTTAAAATGTTATAATCATAAACTAACCAGTTATAGCGCTTACACCTATCTGTTGTTTATTGTTAATACGTGTTTGAATGTTTTCGCACATTCCAGTGCTGACAGTATATGCTGACACAATTATCTGTATCCCAATTGTAAGTTAGAAAAATAGCAATTCTTCTATATGTTCTATCACCAAGCTGCATGAATTATAAGCTCTTTTTAATATACTGTCTAATGGTGCTGTAGCTCCTGGGTGGCATATATCTCTTGGAGCAAGGTGGGCTCCCCTTACCTCCGGGCCCTGTAGTAGCTACATCCCTGCACCCACTGTAGTTAGCCACTAATGAGAGACAATTTAGCTTGTAACGCTTGTAGATATTAAACAGTAGCAAAAGAAATGGCTGCGCTTCTATCCACTAAGTTAAATATGTGCAAGTGTATATATAAATATAGGGGTGCAGCCAAGGACCAAAGTGACCACTATTTAAATACAAGGAACAAAAGAGGTCCGGTGCTCCAAACATACATTAAATAACAC
>WWET01001695.1:309343-324384 GCA_011038615.1 Limnodynastes dumerilii | reverse complement strand
TCCCAAATAGTTGATTATCAAAAAACATTGCGCTGTCCTTCTAGATTTAAAACTGAAACTTTTTTCTTTTTTTTCCAAAATCGCTCTCCCTGATTCCAATATTTACTTCCTGTTTTAACGTGCTCATCAACTCTCTTCAGACTTCCACTTAGCTCCTTCTTTTCAAAAAGCCTTTTCCTCCATTAGCCTCCGCAAGGGGCCGGGGCTAAGTGAAGAAATTTCTATTTCACCTTGCGATGGTTGTTTTTGTGTATGTTATCTTTTGAGGTGTTAGGAGGTATTCACCTCGGATAGTACTGGTGGTTGCGGCTTGGTGGATAGCGCAGCCTTTTGAGGCAAGTATTTATTGATTTATCTGTATCCCAATTGTAAGTTAGAAAAATAGCAATTCTTCTATATGTTCTATCACCAAGCTGCATGAATTATAAGCTCTTTTTAATATACTGTCTAATGGTGCTGTAGCTCCTGGGTGGCATATATCTCTTGGAGCAAGGTGGGCTACCCTTACCTCAGGGCCCTGTAGTAGCTACATCCCTGCACCCACTGTAGTTAGCCACTTATGAGAGACAATTCAGCTTGTAACGCTTGTAGATATTAAACAGTAGCAAAAGAAATGGCTGCGCTTCTATCCACTAAATTAAATATGTGCAAGTGTATATATAAATATAGGGGTGCAGCCAAGGACCAAAGTGACCACTATGTAAATACAAGGAACAAAAGAGGTTCGGCGCTCCAAACGCTTGTAGACTTTTATTACAAATAGTAGCATAAATGAATGCATTTTTTATATAAACTTATGATTGGTTGATTGATTGATTGATTGATTGAATGAATGAATGAATGAATGAATGAATGAGTTATAACCCATAGCAACTTTTGGAGGTAAACTGCAAGTCCAGCTGAATGAATGAATTATTGCTACTAGTTGTAATAAAAATACAGTAGGCACCCTTTGGCAGTATGACATCTTAAAGTTAAACTGCCAGACCGAGGAATGTGTAAATAAATAATTATTCATTCAGTACCTATTTATCCCATTGTAAAGTTTTAAATCATAAATCAGGGGAAAGATACTAAAAATGGTGCTTGCAATATATTGAGGTACTTCCTCGACAAAGTATTTTTTTCTAGGAAAGTTTCTTCAAAACAAAATTTAATTTCACTCCCTGACCTAAAATTGACTGACAATTCTTTGGAGTATTTAAGGATAAATCCGTAAATGTATCAAAATTATATATTGAATTATAATTCCCAGATGATGAAAGCCTCCCCTATAGGATCTTTCTATGATGGTCAAATTATTTTCTGTCAAGTCTGGTTAACTATGTTGCATGAAACACTCCTTTGAGTACAGTTTTGGAAATCAGCTTCTCTTCTATCAAAGTACCACTGTCAGTTTTCCTAAATGTTGATGAAATAGAAGAGTTTTTTCCCTAAAACTAATCAATTGGTGTCACATTCATGACTTTCTGCTGTAATAAACAAAAAGAAATGGCAAAAGAGTAATAAAAGAGCCATAAAGTAGGATGAAGGTCTCAAAATAAGATCACTTTTTTATTCATTTAGCAAATTTAAATATTCCCTGTTGTTTACAAACCACTGTAAACTATAGGCTTAATTTAAAGGAATTCACAATTTTTGACCCTGAAATCTACTGGTAAACATATGTTTAATTTAGACCTGAACTGTTTCATTTTAAGTTAGTCATATCTTATGCACAACTTCAAATTCAGTGTAACTTAAAATATTGTTTAAGTGCATGGCAGAATCATGATATGCTTCAGGATTTTCTTGATGTTGTAAAACATGTCGGCCACAGTAAACATGTCAACCATCATCATTGAGCTTATCATAAATAACAAATGTGTCCAGCATTAGTGCTTATAGCTCAGGCCTAGTGCAGCAACTGTTGCAGAAACAGACCTGCCAAAGGCAGACTGGCCTGGTCACACTGCATGAGTTCCCCTGTTATAATGCCAATGACAGTTGATACCATAATATGAAAAAACCCTTTATGTATTTAGATTTTTGATGTATGCTTTGTGTCACCTGACATAACATGAGATGCCTGGTGTCAGAAATGGGCAGTCAAACATATGTTTATTGCAGGGTTGCCGACTTTTAAAAGCTTCCCTCTGGGAGATCCCGGAAAGCTAATGGAATGCCTGCAAAATTAAATCAGTGCCATCCATGCATAATCCATGTTTCAATCCACTTTAATCAAAAAGTGTAACCATTTCAAATAGCCACATAAAATGTGTCAAAGATAAATGCCAAATCCAAATATATATAAATATATATAAACATTAATATTTCTTGAAAGGATTGCCACTTGTTTGATATGTCCATGTACAAAGTAATCATATATATACAGAGCAATATTCAATTAGTTGGGCTGTCTTCACTGAGGAATTGTACATAAATGATGGCCTTCCATAGCTGACAGATTATGAAAGAATGTGATGGAGTATAAGAGACACATAACCCATCCAGTCTGCCCATTTTTTTTTTCTAAAAAACACCTTTACCATTTTGATCTTAGACCCTATGTGACCCTCGATTTTGTTCGATTTAGGCTACACCAAGCTTGTTTAAATTGTTCTACTGTCTTAGTATTCATGCAGTAATGTTTTGAAAGAGGATGGATGTCAGTGATTGACATCCTCCTCTTAAGCACAGTTTATCGCAGCTGCCGTCATATTCCGGCAGCTGCGATAGTGGGCTTAAGAGGAGGATGTCAATCACTGACATCCATCCTCTTTAAAAACATTACTGCATGAATACTAAGACAGTAGAACAATTTAAACAAGCTTGGTGTAGCCTAAATCGAACAAAATCGAGGGTCACATAGGGTCTAAGATCAAAATGGTAAAGGTGTTTTTTAGAAAAAAAAAATGGGCAGACTGGATGGGTTATGTGTCTCTTATACTCCATCACATTCTTTCATAATCTGTCAGCTATGGAAGGCCATCATTTATGTACAATTCCTCAGTGAAGACAGCCCAACTAATTGAATATTGCTCTGTATATATATGATTACTTTGTACATGGACATATCAAACAAGTGGCAATCCTTTCAAGAAATATTAATGTTTATATATATTTATATATATTTGGATTTGGCATTTATCTTTGACACATTTTATGTGGCTATTTGAAATGGTTACACTTTTTGATTAAAGTGGATTGAAACATGGATTATGCATGGATGGCACTGATTTAATTTTGCAGGCATTCCATTAGCTTTCCGGGATCTCCCAGAGGGAAGCTTTTAAAAGTCGGCAACCCTGCAATAAACATATGTTTGACTGCCCATTTCTGACACCAGGCATCTCATGTTATGTCAGGTGACACAAAGCATACATCAAAAATCTAAATACATAAAGGGTTTTTTCATATTATGGTATCAACTGTCATTGGCATTATAACGGGAACTCATGAAGTGTGACCAGGCCAGTCTGCCTTTGGCAGGTCTGTTTCTGCAACAGTTGCTGCACTAGGCCTGAGCTATAAGCACTAATGCTGGACACATTTGTTATTTATGATAAGCTCAATGATGATGGTTGACATGTTTACTGTGGCCGACATGTTTTACAACATCAAGAAAATCCTGAAGCATATCATGATTCTGCCATGCACTTAAACAATATTTTAAGTTACACTGAATTTGAAGTTGTGCATAAAATATGACTAACTTAAAATGAAACAGTTCAGGTCCAGAAAGAGCAGCAGCTCTGTCTTGAGTACAGCCCGTGCGCCGCTGAGGATCTGTGACATCAAGAGGTAAGAGAAGGGTTTTTATTTTTACAGGAGGGTATGTATGTGTATATATATGTGTACACAGTATATATGTGTGTGTGTATATACAGTATGTGTATGTGAGATATGAGTAGGTGGGGTTTAATATGTGAAGAGGGAAGAGGTATTATACAGCATAGAGTATTATACAGCATAGGGCATTATACAGCATAGAGCATTATACAGCATAGAGTATTATACAGCATAGAGCATTATACAGCATAGAGTATTATACAGCATAGAGCATTATACAGCATAGAGTATTATACAGCATAGAGCATTATACAGCATAGAGTATTATACAGCATAGAGCATTATACAGCATAGAGTATTATACAGCATAGAGCATTATACAGCATAGAGTATTATACAGCATAGAGCATTATACAGCATAGACCATTATACAGCATAGATTAGAGCATTATACAGTATAGATAACGTGACCATACGTCCCGTTGTCCCGTTGTGAATGGGACAGTCCCGTTTTTTGATGGACTGTCCCGTTGTCCCTATGCTCCGCTTCTGGATGCCAAAATGTCCCGTTTTCAGAGAGCAAGAGCCGCGTTTCTTCGGATGTATACATATATATATATATATATATATATATATAGATATGTTAATGTGAAGCAGGGGCCCCCACAGACCTTAATCCGGCCCTGCACTAACCCCATTTTGGTGGGGCCTGTGTGTAAATGTTAAGGTAGGGCCCTGCAAACAGAAAACCATAAGTGCGAGAGGAGTGTTCTCACAGTTTAAAGCAGACCTCTGCAGCCGGATTTTCGCTAGCATTATACTACTATATCTGGATCTGTTCCAATGTCTTATGCCGGCTATACACCATGTAATATCTCTAGTAACCAATATAATGCCCCAATCACCAGGAATGTTACATAATGGACAAACACTACATGATAATTAGGGCTAGATCAGGATCAACCCAGTGGGCGTTAGATCATCCAGGTTTATTATGTGATTGGCTAAATTATTTTACAGTGTGTAGCCAGCTTTAGGATGGTAATCAGGAAGCAGCTATGGTTAACTTGCTTTAAATGTTTTCAACTAAAAGAGTACAAATAAATTGTTACATCTCTGACACAGAATACATGAAAATAGTTTTAACACCAGATTTATCATGGCTACTTATGGTAGTTCTGAAATAGAGACACTCAAAAATTTCAAACCAGTGTAAAATTCAAATTGACTTAACAAGTTGATGACCATGTAATTGTGCCAATCACTAATTAACCTTAATTAAAATTTGTGGTTTGCAGCTTGTAGCTTGCTTTCACCATCTGCAAGTGTCGTTCACAATTCTTTATTTGGTTTGCTCTTTGCATTCAAGGCATTTCAGAGTAAATATGGTTTATGAAAACTAATGTTCATCCTCAATCTAAAACTATTAACATACACCGATCTGCTAAAATATTAAAACCACCTACTCAATATTGTGTATGGGTCTCATGTGCCATAAAAACTTCACTGACCTGTCAAAGGCATGGACTCCCCAAGTCCTCTGAAGGGGTTCTGTGGTATGTGCTACCAAGACATTAGCAACATATCCTTTAATTGCTGTGAGGTGGGGCCTCCATTGCATCTCTCCTGTAGGAGGCTGGGAAGCTAATTCAGCATCTGTCATTTCCGGCTGGCAGGTCAGTTAATGACGCTATAGAACACAGTTACTGCAGGTTACAATACCAATCTTTCAACTATGCATTGGTACTCATGAGGAAATGTGGCAATGATTTGCTAATGGCCAAGGTCGAAATCGAATGTGTTTTTAGGCTTTTTTAAGTATTTATATTGCTAAATGCCTCCCCATGGTCTGGTTAGTGCCATGCACATTTTTTTAAAGATTCAGTTCCAGGCTGCACTGATGTGTTTAGCTAGGCGTCAGCCACTGAGGCATTACGCATTACCTGAAATATGTCCTAGTGAGTCAGATAGGTGTGCTGAAGTTTGGTTTTCTGTTAGATCTGTATTTTATTTGATAGGAGTTTCTATAGCCAAGGACGTGACATTATCCTTGACATGATATTGTACTAAGATCAATTCCAAAGCTGGGTGTTGCAGACGGGTGTGGGTCGCTATCCTTACCCTAACCCCCCTGCTTCAATTGCCCTAACCCTCCCTCCCCCAAAGCCTGACCCTAAGACTCCCTTCCTGTAGCCTAACCCTAAATCTCCCTTTCCTGCAGCCTGACCTTAAGACTCCCCTCCTTGTAGCCTAACCCTTAGACTTCCTACCCTTAGGCTAACCCTAATGCCATAGACTTCCCTGTAATACTCACCTCTGTGCGGCAGTGCTCTGGCAGGTCTGTGACAGGGGTTTCTGAATTAATGAATGGGTAATTATGCCGAAAAATAAATTTGCCATACTTACCCATATTAAATAAAGTTTCTAATTAGTCATTTTTTTTAAAATAGGCGCTGCCGAAAATAAGCTTTAGTCTGCCTGTATTGCAAAAATGGAAGTTCCATTCCACAGAGTGCATCCTATTGCAGACTTTCTATAATAAAGTGGATAGAGTTGGGGTGCAGGCGTTTATTATTTTTAGTATAGGAAAAGGCATCTATTAGGCCAATTCAATCCCTTTTGGGACTGTTGCATTCCACTTTCCAGATCATTTCCACGGTCAGGATTTTGTGCAGGAAGTTGGGTATGACCACAGAAGGCCTTTCCTGGCTCTGTTAATTTTTCAGATTAACCCAAAACATTAAGACGGACTTGAGGATTTTGAAGTGTTTCCTGGAGCACTTTAATGGCAAAAGGATATGGCCGTCTTTTCAAGTTTCCAATATGTTATTACCCAGTGTTGTTTATACTGTTTGTTAAATTGTAAAGCGCTACGTAATCTGTGGGCGCTATATAAAAACCTGTTAATAAATAAATAAATAAATGTATTAAGTATGTCTTGTACAGTATTTAATCACCCTGTCCACCCTTTCCACTTTTATTTCTGGGATATACCAGAAGCTACACAAATTTGGATTATAGGAGCACTCCATTTATTGGACATTAAAGTCCCCTTTAGTTTGGAGCACAGAGACCCTGAGAGTATAGAATGGTTAGGGGGCTAGGCATCAGATGACTACTTTGGGCAGGTTTTTAAGACTTGATGGATAGGGCTTCTAAGCTTTGGGGTGTGCCAGAAGTGGAAGTAATCCACGTCAGTGGTCAAGATCTGGTAAAAATGATGTCTGTGTCACTTAACTTTTCAGTGATGTCACTGTACTAACCATTGGTCGGGGGTCCAGGTGGTTTGGTGTAGCATTATCTTAGAGGGGGCTGGGGATAAAGAAGCCATAGTATGGCCTGAAAAATAGTGACTGTAGCAGTAGCCAGAATTATGGGGCAAGTGGGTAGAAATTATATAAAGCACCCACACATAGCTTTTTATTATGAAGTTCACCTTTACTGGGTTGCTGGCTGATTTCTTAATTACCAGTCTAAGAAAATAATGTCAAAATTAGGATGGCATACATATCTTAATATCTAAGTGGTAAGACGTAAGCTATTATAGCTCCAACTTTTTCATCAAAAAGTTTGTATGCTTTTTATTTTTCAATAGTGGAGGCTTCATTATAAGTAATTCACTTAAATGAGTATGATAATTTGTCAAATGACTGTCTCCAGAGAGTTGGGCGTTCAGTTGTTGTCAATGGTACTTCAGTAAGCTATTGTAGAAGAGAATAGAAAATATGTAAACTGTAAAAGATCAAGTACACCTTAAATGTAATTATTATCATTATGCTTATTGTGCTTAACATCATCTCTTATCACAGTGATGATTATTATATATAACTGCATCCATTATTATTATGATTACATTAATCTCAATGCAAAGTGCATAAAATAGATGGAGTGTATGACAGCAGGACACAGAAAAAACAACTTTAGAGAATTAAGAGTGAAAAAATTAAACCACGACTTACTTGTTTATATATATTAGAATATTATTTAGTATTAGTAGTTATGGGTTTTTTAAGGGTTAAAGTCACTGTTAGTGATAACAATAATATATTCATGTATTATTTGCTTGGTATTTCTCTTTTTCTCTTGACTATTGCTAGTCCTGTTTGCTACCCTCCTTTTATTTTTGTGCTCTAACAGGCCTGGTAAACCTGTAATAATCAAATTGTTATGCAACTGAAACTTCCAACACAGCCAGTCAGCAACAGACATAGAAACATAGAAAGTGATAAGAGCCACATCAGTCTGCCCATCCAGTCTGCCCAGTTTATTTAAAACTATACTGACCCTAGACCATATTTACTCTCAAATTAGTTTAAGATTTAGGATATCCTTATATTTATCCCAACCATGTTTAAACTGTTAGCCTCAACCACCTCAGATGGGAGGCTATTCCACTTATCTATCATCCTTTCAGTAAAATAATTTTTCCGCACATTTCCTCTGAATCTACCACCCTCCAGTTTATATTCATGCCCTCGTGTTCTAAAAAATGCCACCCTCCTCTAGCCGGTCACAATATTTGATATATTTGAAAGTTGCCATCATATCCCCCCTGTCACACACCGCGGCAGACGCCGCTGGACTTACCCACCGCGGTCCCGCTCACCAGCAGCTTCTCCCAGCAGTCAGTCTCCTGGAGGGTCTTGTCCTTTGTGGCGCTGTACACTGGAGTCTTCATCCCCGGCGGTCCACGTGTCTTCTGGCGTCCAGCAGCGGGAGCTCCGTTGCATGGGCGCCGCCATGACAGTCAGCAGCATGTGATCTTACTGGACCAATCAGGAGCAACCAGCTGGAACAACACGATCGCAACAGCCAATCCCAAGCTAGAGAGGGCTATTTAAACCCTGTCAAAACTCTCCTCTGTGCCAGATCTACTTTGTCACAGAAGGAGCCTGGTTCTCTCGTTGTTGCTGTATGCAGTTCAGTCCGGTGCCTTGCCTGTAGTCCAGTCCAGTACCATTGTATGCAGTCCAGTCCAGTGCCATTGCCTGCAGTCCAGTCCAGTGCCATTGCCTGCAGTCCAGTTCAGTGTCATTACCTGCAGTCCGGTCCAGAGCCATTGCCTACAGTCCAGTGCCTTTGCCTGTAGTCCAGTCCGGGGCCATTGCCTACAGTCCAGTCCAGTGCTATTGACTGTATCCAGTGTCAGGATTCTCCGTCTGACTCCTATCCTGCATTCCAGTCAGTGCTTAGTCCGGTCACATGTCTAGGCCTTGCTTGGGTCCCTATGGGCAAGCATTATCTGAAGGCTCCCCGTTTCATCTTCGAAACCCCGACTCCGCCCACTCTCCAACCCATGGTCATTCCAGAATTTCCTCAGGCCGTGATAGTTAAATCTGGCCATATGGATCCGTCTGGGCAAAACCCTCAGGGACCTGCTACCGAGTTCAGTCTCCAGGACAGAGTCCAAATGCAGATGGCTGCCCTGTCCCAAGTTGTAACTTATCTCGAACAAATGACGAATCAGATGGGAGTTTTTCAGCAAGTCATGATGGCCCAGGGTCAAGCATCAGCATCTCAATCCGTTCCGGCACCCGTTGGTTCCAGGATTCCTTTATCAACCCCAGCTAAATTTTCCGGAGAACCTGCCCAATGTCGGGGATTTCTGAATCAGTGCCAACTTCTTTTCGAGCTTCAGCCAGACAGTTTCCCGAATGACCGGGCAAGAATAGCTTATATCATATCTCTCTTAGCGGGTAAAGCCCTGGCATGGGTTTCCCCGCTATTGGAGAAGTCAAGTCCCATCCTGTCTTCACTAACGGACTTTCTGAAAACATTCCGGACTATTTTCGATGAACCCAGACGTACTGCGTCTGCCGCTTCTGATATTCTCTGATTTCGCCAGAGGGATCTATCAGTTGGGGATTACACCATCCAATTCCGCACCCTGGCATCGGAGCTTTCATGGGATGAGGAGACGCTGATGTCGATTTACCAGGAGGGTCTGTCAGACCGCATTAAAGACGGACTGTTATCTTGTGCCACGCCCACTACTCTAGATTAATTGATTTCCACGTGTGTCCGAATAGACATTCGCCAACAGGAACATCGTATTGAACGCCGAAAGATCACAAACTCCAAAACAACTGCTCATCCTCGTTCTCCCGTTCTTCCAGTAGAGGAACCAATGCAGCTCGGCAGATCCCGTATTAACCCCCAAGAACGACAACGTAGAATCCAAGATAATCTTTGCTTTTATTGCAGGGAACCTGGGCATACTCATCTGCAATGTTCCAAGCGCCCGGGAAACGCCCGCTCCTGATTGATGTCGAGGAGGTCAATCCGGGAGTTCCTGTCCGCTCCTCGAACCATCGTGACTATCTGATTCCTTTAACCGTGGTCAACGAAAATCATCACTTCGAGTGTCCCGCTCTGTTGGATTCGGGAGCAGCGGAGAATTTCATTACAAAACGGATCGTGGAGAAATACTAAATACCCACAGAATCACTTTCAGCACCTACTTACCTTACGGCAGTGGATGGCAGCCGTATACCTGGTGGATCCATTACTCTCCGTGCTCTACCTCTTACTCTTCGTGTTGGAGCACTTCATTCTGAGACTATTCAATTTCTAGTACTTTCTGAAGCCACTTCATCCATCATTCTCGGACTACCCTGGCTTCAAGCTCACAACGCCTATGTGGATTGTGTTAAATCTGAAATTCTCAGCTGGGGTCCCGATTGTTTCCAAGGCTGTCTTGCCAAAGTGTCTCCCCTTCGGGTAGTGAATAATTCTGAAGATATTAAACTTCCAGCGCCATACCAAGTTTTTGCGGATGTCTTCTCTCCTAGAGCTGCCAACAAGTTGCCTCCCCATCGTCCGTGGGACTGCCCAATCGACTTAATTCCAGGGTCAACTCCTCCACGCAGCTGAACTTATCTGTTATCGATCCCCGAGACCCAAGCTATGTCCAAGTACATCTCCGAGAATCTTCAACGTGGCTTTATACGTCCCTCCACCTCTCCCACTGGGGCCGGTTTCTTTTTTGTTGAAAAGAAAGATGGGGGTCTTCGCCCTTGCATTGATTACAGGGGTCTCAACGACATCACAGTGAAGAATAAGTATCCTCGGCCTCTTGTTCCGGAGATGTTCAACAGAATTCGAGGAGCCCAAGTATTCACCAAATTAGATCTACGGGGGGCATATAACCTCATTAGAATCCGTTCCGGAGATGAATGGAAAACAGCTTTCAGCACCCGGGACGGACACTACGAATATCTGGTAATGCCCTTTGGGCTCAGCAACGCTACAGCCGTATTCCAGAGTTTTGTCTATGAAATCTTCAGGGATCTCCTCAACCAATCTGTCGTAGTATACCTAGACGACATCTTGATTTTCTCACAGTCCTTGGAAGATCATCGTCTCCAAGTCAAAGAGGTGTTGTCCCGTCTGCGCCAGCCCGATCTCTCTCTACCCTTCATAGAAGAGGTGGACGCCTCATCTGAGGGGGTAGGAGCTATCCTGTCACAACGTTTCTCGGATGGACAGATCCATCCCTGCGCCTATTTCTCTTGGAAATTCCAACCCGCTGAAAGAAACTACCCAATTGGTGAAACAGAACGCTTGGCCATGAAGCTCGCCCTGGAGGAATGGTGGTATCTGCTGGAAGGAGCAGTCCATCCATTTACCATTTTAACCAACCACAAGAACCTCTTGTATCTTTTCTTCTTCTGAAACGGAGACAGGAAAACAGCAACGAATATTAAATCCAATTGAAGTGGCAACCACACAACTCATCAAGCCTCCACCACCTGGGAAAACTTTTGTTCCTCAGTCTCTCCGTCGGAAAATCTTACTATGGGCTCACGCCTCAAAGCTTTCGGATCACACCGGAGTCAAAAGAACCATAGCACTCTTCGCTCGCTCTTACTGGTGGCCAACTCTTCACCAAGATGCGACCGAGTTCCTGCCTGTCTGTCTGACCTGTGCTCAGCATAAAGTTCCTCGAAAGTGTCCTCTGGGATCTCTCCAGCCTCTGCCCATTCCCAAGAGTCCTTGGTCTCATATATCCATGGACTTTGTGACTGACCTACCACTATGTGACAAATTCAACACCATCTGGGTCATAGTGGATAGGTTCTCCAAGATGGCTCACTTTGTTCCTCTCCGAGGTCTGCCCTCCGCTCCAGTTTTAGCCAAACTCTTTGTCCAACACATCTTCTGGTTACACGGCTGTCTTGAAGAGATCATTTCTGATCGGGGAGTTCAGTTCACGGTAAGATTCTGGAGATCGTTGTGTGCCAGTCTTGGAGTCAAACTCAAATTCTCATCGGCCTATCATCCCCAGACTAACGGACAGACAGAAAGGGTCAATCAAGATCTTGAGACCTTCATTCGCCTCTACGTATCCTCTTCCCAGGACAACTGGGTTCAGCTTCTACCTTGGGTGGAATTTGCTCATAATTATCACTACAATGAGTCATTGGATACCACTCCGTTCAAAGTGGTGTTCAGTCAGCATCCCAGAATTCCACCGTTCTCTGCACTTCCCTCTTCACAGGTTCCTGCATCCGAAATTCTTCTCAAAGAATTCTCTGAATCTTGGAGTAAGGTCAGAACCTCACTGTCAAAAGCCTCTCTGCGGTACAAGATACAAGTAGATCGCAAAAGGCGGGCGGTTCCCCTTTTACGTCCTGGAGATAAGGTCTGGTTGGCTTCTAAGAATCTCCGACTCAGAGTACCCTCAATGAAATTCGCACCTAGATACATTGGACCTTTCAAAATTTCAAAAGTTATTAATCCTGTGGCGTATCAACTGGATCTTCCACCTTATCTCCGAGTACCTAAAGTATTTCATATCTCCCTTCTCAAACCGTTGGTCATCAACAAGTTCTATACACCCATCAAGAGACCTCCTAAGTTAGTTGGATCTGCAGAGAACGAATTTGAAGTCAAAGAAATCATTGATGCTCGAATGCGACATGGTCATCTCCAATTTCTTGTTGATTGGAAAGGATATGGTCCTGAACTGTCCAGTCCGGTCCAGTGCCATTGCCTACAGTCCAGTCCCTTTGCCTGTAGTCCAGTCTGGTGCCATTGCCTACAGTCCAGTCCAGTGCTATTGACTGTATCCAGTGTCAGGATTCTCCATCTGACTCCTATCCTGCATTCCAGTCAGTGCTTAGTCCGGTCACAGGTCTAGGCCCTGCTTGGGTCCCTATGCGCAAGCATTATCTGAAGGCTCCCCATTTCATCTTCGAAACCCCGACTCCGCCCACTCTCCAACCCGTGGTTGTTCCAGAATTTCCTCAGGCCGTGATACCCCCTTTCCCTTCTATGCTCCAAACTATACATGTTAAGTTCCTCTAGCCTTTCTTGATATGATTTGTGACACATGCCATGGACCATTTTAGTTGTTCTTCTTTGCACAGTCTCTAATGTTTTATGTCTTTCTGGAGATATGGCCTTATTTTCATGATAAAGGGACATCAGTAGGTTGAGATTTACCTTTTAATAAAACAGCTTGATTCAGAGTGAAGAATTTCATGGTCACTTTGTACTAGTTATTTTGACTGGTTATTAAATATATTTAAAAAATTATAGATAATAAACAGGTTGTGCTTTCATGAGCTTTCCAATAGTTAAATATGTGCTATACAAAGATGTGTAGATTGCCAGGGTTGAAACTAGGTGTCTGCGATAGGGACAGTCACTCAGGGCGCAAAGTCGAAGTGGGGCACTGGTAAGTTAATGTGACAACAAATTTTGAAGAAATGCATATTGTCTATACATGAACTTATGTAGGCCAATGCTTTATATAGGTGTAATGGGTGGGTGGCAACCTGCAAAAGAAACAAAACCTCACTCCATGCTGTCCTCTCTCAGTGTCAAGCACAGTGCTCCTTGTGAGCCTGAAAAGAAAGCAAACAATATGTAATGCATCCACCACATCAGGGGCATCACAACTTTTGGGGGGGGGGCACCCCATCTCATCTTGGCACCCCCTCTCCATGTTATATATTATGTATATTTGTGCCGAGGGGGCGTTGCTAACCCATTGCGAGTGTGGTCAAGCCATTGGGGGGAGTGGGCAACCCATCATGTCTGTGGTCACCCAGTACTCTGATCATGTCTCCAGCCCCTCCAGTATTCCCCATCATGTGCCACCAGCCCCCTCCCCCACTACTCCCTGCCTGAGATGCACGTTTTATGGTCCTCAAATGTGTAAGCTGGCCTGTGTGTAGTAGGTAAGTAAGTGAGTTGACTTCTACTCACATAGGACCTGATTCACACTTAAGAAGGCTTCTGATTTTAGGTGCGTATATTTAAGAACGGATGAAATTCGCATGCGTAGTAACTTTTTTATACGCTATTTGCGTTGGAGTTAAGTCCTCAAATTACGCTCTTCGGATTTTAGGTGCGCATTTTAAAGAACGGATCGACTGTGCATGCATAGTAATTTTTCTACGCTATTAACGTTGGACTTAAGTGCGTAAATTCCTTACTTATGCACTGCGTACCTAAAGTCTCAAAATCGCATTAACATCCGCAGAAATGGGCGTTCTATGAATAAGTAAATAGGACGATACACAGAAATGGGTAGAGGGAGGCATTTAAAACACGCAACGAAGGCGCGGTTATGCACTTGCGTTCCTAAATAGACGCCCTACGCATTGAAATGGAAATTACAGTTAAGGGAGCCCTATGGCACTTGTAAGTCACATACGAACCTGAAAACCAGGGGCATGCCATGGGAGTTTCATTGCTATGAGTTGTGTATATTTAGGAACCTATCGCGTTCTTAAGTGTGAATCAGGTCCATAGCCCTTTTCACAGACATACAGTATACATTGATCCATACCGGAACTAAATAGTCATAATTTTTTTTATTATTTTTATACTTTCATTATCTGCATTACATTTGCATTTAGGGTTGTCTTTGCACATATTTTGAAGTTTTGATACAAATCTTAATATCTGTAACTACTACAACTATCTTACTATTGGGACCAATATCATTTGAGTGTCAAATTCAATATTCTTTTAATCACAATAGCCTCCTAGTGTCATAGGGCCTGATCCAGACCTACGCTGGCGTGCGTAGCGTATTATCGCCGAACGTACCACCGATGCACGGCAATAGGCACTCCCCTTGCTCATACCTAGTTTAGCATCCATACGCTCGGCAAACCCTACCCTAACTTTTGTGTTCGTTTCCATGGCCGTCCGTACGTTCATTGCGTATTAACGACGCTTAGCACGCCCATACTGTACAATTTAAATGGCTCCCCCCGCCTACATTCCTTAACTCCAGCGTCCGTACTAACTTC
>WWET01001695.1:246523-263852 GCA_011038615.1 Limnodynastes dumerilii | reverse complement strand
ATTAATGCCTTAGGACCAGACCCAAAGTTCCATTTGTGTGGCATTGAGACGCTATCTAAACGTTTCAGAGGCTGTTGGAAGTGCCAGTAGCTATCGTAAGCCTGGCTCAAGTTGAACAGATTTGTGCGCATGCACTGATTGCAAAATCTTTTTTCTAACCTGAGCACACAAAAACACCCCCTTCTCAGAAGTCTGGATCTGGTCCTTAGTTATTAGTTGTTGATGTACGCAAGAGCTGCTACAACTGTGACCTCTTGTACGGCTACAGGCAATTTAATGATGCCACTAGATGTTGTCAGTCGTTTATGGGTGCACATGTCCCATTTATGTATTACAAGCGTCAACAGAGGCTTGTTAGGTATGCTCATGAGCAGGAGATGACTCAAGACTTGTCTCCAAAACTTTAACACTGGAGTTACCTGGTAAACATTTATATGTTTCTGTTGCTACTCTCTTCTCATGACAGGGAAAAACTAATAAGAAACAACACTAAGCTGCTGCTGGCATTTCCTATATACAACAGACAATACTACAGAACAGCTCATTTTTGAGAATGTTCAATGAGTAATTTGGGCCTTACAGACCCTTCACTATAAATCATTTTCTAAGCAAAAAAAACAAAAAAAAAAAAACCCTTTACAAACCTCTAGAATAAACATAGTTGCACAGGAAAATAATCCAATTGGAAAACTACTGGGCACCCAAATCTCAAAAGAGCCTAAGTAATGTTTCCCCAAGCCAGCAGTAAGATGTTCAAAGAACTGCCAACAAGTACTGGTACTGTTGTCCTATAAGTTTTATTTTACTTTTTCATTTACGGGTTTTGCATGTGAAGCGTTACTGTAAAGTTTTTAGGGGTTTTTATTACAAGCAACCATTGGTGACTTTACAGGCAATATGAATGATTGCTGTGTTTGCCAAATTCTCTGTCACCAACCATTTACAACGATTTTAGAGAAGTCACAAGTGTGCTGGTATTGTACCAAAAGTAGCCTAACCTTGTATGTAAGCAGCCCCAGTTTTATAGCAGAATGTAAACTTTTCTTTCTCTCTAAAGGTACACTGTATTTATCATAAATTGAAATTCTTTTCACTCTGCAGCGTTAAGCTTCAGTCCCTGTTAATTGTTAAGTCCCTTTGAAATTGAGGAAATATCTTGTTGCTTTTAATCACGTATTAAAAATTGGGTATGAAAGGGACAGTATATAAGCCAATCACATAAATTAAGGAGGGGTCATAATTAAAACATCTAAAGGAGGCACAAGCAATATATGAGTCTATTCAGACCTAAATCTGTTACACCGATTGCACAATATTATTTGTGAAGTATTTTATTTCCTGTACTCTTTATTTAGACAATTTCGTCTTTGGGATATAAAAGAACAGACAGAGCTAATGGCATCACTCCCAACCTGTAGGTAATTGAAGAGTAAATTCCTGCAAGATGAAAAGAAGAAGTTGGTAATTAACAAAGTGAGTACAAGTGAGACGCTGCTGGCACACAAACCACCAGCTTGGGAGATGTGTGAACTTTCCTTGACACAAATAGGAGCAAGTGCCATCAGTTCCTCTTGGTTTCTCATGCACCGACACAAAGGTATAGAGTTACATTGCCCGTGAGATCATTACCATATATTGTGACCTTGCCAAACTACACTTGTAGAGCTTGTTGTGTGTATGGGAAATTCTATGCTTGGAAATCTCAGAGGTGTAATTGCACCTGATTATGTATTATATGATCATGTATTATATGATTGAATCATTATGCATTGAACCTGTTCCTAGAAACATGAAATTTAAACACAAAAAGGATGGTTTAGTAGATCATTTTACAAAATCACAATCACCTTATTAAAAATTCCAGATATCAACTAGAGATGAGTAAAGTTGTAGCAAAACTGAGTGAGCCATTATGTGGTAAATCTGTAGCCAAATTAGTCACTTTTTTATTTTTTATATTTGTAATATGTTTTTCTTTTTTTTTTTCTTTTTAATTTAAATTATCTCAACCCTCAAGTACTCTGATAAGAGAACCTGGTAAGGAGCAGGGTCATATACTGCTTAGGTTAGACCCACATTGAGCCACCTTGAGTCAGCTCAAATGCCAATTCTATTATCTTTCTTTAAAAGTATGGAAATGGACGAGTCCCACCGACCAACTATGTCTATCTCTACCTGACTACCATGTATCACCAATCTCTGCATCAGAATATGGCAGGGCTTGTCAAAAATGCTTATGTGACCTTGGGAAACCATGGGAGAGGTACATTTGTGCAAAGATGGGTATGTCAAAAGTTTAGTTTTTTCAAGGTTTTTTTCTAGTGGTGGTATGCATAAAACACTTATTTACTAATGTAGGTAAGCAGTGCAAACTTGACTCCAACCAATGCTCACCTTTCCAATAATACAAGCACTAAACATGATGAACCGGATTCCCAGTTACGTGTATAATAAGTACGCAAATATACGCTTGTATATTGCAAGGCAACACCCATGATGGACGGATTTTTGGTGACTTACGACTCCATAAGGCAACCTTAACTCTACAGGTGTATTTACATGCCTAAGTTACCTAGGTACACACGTACATTACTAACTGCCCTCAAAAGGCCATTCAAATGCCTCCCTCTACCCATACACAACTGCACATACAGAAGACAACCACGCCCCTCCATACGTATGTCACAAAGAACGATTTAGAAATACGTGCCTAATGGACTTACGTGCCTAAATCCTATGTAACTTGCATAAAAAAAATTACTATGCATGCACAGTTAATCAGCTCCTAAAAATACGCACTGAAAAAGAGCAAAATGGTATCTGTGAATCCGGTCCGATAAAATCAATGTGAATTTAGGATTCATATTATTATGTAGAAGAATCTATTCTCATAGATTTAAAATAAACATAATGAGCCGGATCCAGAACTACGTCCGTATTCCATAAACGGACATAATTCCATGAACAATAGCTACTGCGCATGCGTAGTAGCTATTGTACGTAATCTGCATATCGTTTCGATACATAGATTGACCGCATATTGAATCAGTGCGTATTTTTAGGAGACGGACGTAGTTCTGGATCCGTCCCAATGCCATTCTATAGTATTAATGAATCACATATCAATTTTTGTCCACAGAAGTAAAGTTTATCCCCTCAGTTAGCAGATAATGGGTAGTAATAGAAGGACTTGGTGGCTTTTTAAAAATAGAATTTGAAATTTATGCGACTTAGTAATACACATTATAGAGATCTATGGCGATGAAACAATATGTAAATTATGGCACTGTTTGTGCTTCTATTTACTTTTTGTTCATAATAACATATAATTGTCACATCCCTGCACCCTCTTAAAAAATGTAGGACAAGGAATACCATGTCAATAATATAGCATCCAATAATTTTTTTCTAAGTTACGTGGTATTGTGTTTTCAAAAACTTAAATCCAAAGGACCAGGGTCCGGATTCACAGTTACGTAGTTTTCCCAGATCCACAATTCCAAAAACAAAAATCTCAGAGCGGTCTCATTGAAAAAAGATGTCCTTGTGATTTGTGTACACACTGACCGCTGCAAACAGAAAGCAAAACTGAGTCATCCAAATACTTCTGGCAGGGGGGTTGGTTGTGCTGGCAAGTGGGAGGAGTTTAGTATTGCAAGTTACAGTATATGAGAGAAATCGGGCAGAGGAGCAAGCCGCTCTTCTCTTGTCTTGCCATTTTAAGTAGGGGGCAGATCATATATATTGAGGTATGGTTCTGAAGAGAAGCAGAGGGTTTAAGCATTTTAACAGGAATAAAATGAAACTCCCTGTTTGTGGATGTTGCCATTGGTTCTTCAGTGTAGGGGGGGGGGCTAAAGGGATGTCCTGAGGTTATATAAGCCAAATCTAGCAGGGATCTGCCTCTTTTCTTCCAGAAAATGATCCTGCCCTCTCTCTCCTCTGTTAGGTAATTGTTGTGGTTTGATGTCTGCGGAAAGCAGGTTAGTTTTTATTGTTATGTGATAGAGCTTGTGGTGGTGTGAGGTTGTAGACACGTCTATGCAGGTGGTCTCGCGTAGTACCTAAATGAGGTGTTGTGCCAAAGGCCTGGTGGTGGTTTGCCACATTTTATGTTGCGCTGGTAAACGACCGTTATGCCAACATGTAAATGTGATATACATTTTTGTTTTATTTGTATTACCTGCTTTCTTTGACCCCATCAAATTTTGTGTAAAGACAATTAGATCTGGTTGGATCAGTAGTTATTACAACAAGATCTAATTATTTAGTTTATTAGTTAATAAAATTTTATAGTTCCCATAATTTTGTGTCTGAGCCTTCTTTAATGTTATATAAGCTTATAAGACGGTGATTGTCATCATGGGTCACACGCATCAAATATGGGACGTTTACTGTAATTGATGGGCGTGGTTTCCCAAGCACTCCGATCTTAAGAATACGTTTCACAAAAACAGAGTTAGTCTGTGATCTAACACAAAAAACAAGGCACACAGATGCTTTGAGTACAGAAACAGAAGTACAGTATATTGTGTCTATTAGTATAATAAGGAGAGGAGAAGGGGTGCGATCTGCCCCAGATACAGACAGGAAGAGGACTCCAATCTTCGCAGCCAAGAAATCATGCATACATTAAGGTGCCTGACAATTATGAACATCCAAGTACTTGCCTACACCTCAGTTGGAGAAATTACAATGAGTCTATTTTTTGGTTGGCATCCCTCTAATGGTTGGTTTAGCTGGCCAAAGAAGCACAGATATTCCTTGTCATTACTGGGGTGTGGGTCCCCGTTGCAAACGGTCTTATTTCGATAAGGCAGTTTACTCCCAGCCAATTCCGAACTGGCTGGGGAAACGATTGCTTATGCCTCGAAGAGGCATAGCAATCGATCCCTGGAGCACCAAAAACGGTGCTTCGAAAGGTAAGTAAGCATTCTATCCCCAACCCTCTCCCTAATCCTTACCCTAACCTTGACCCTCCCTTCCCCACAGCCTGACCATAACCTCCCCATCCCCACAGATTGACCCTAACCTCCCCTTCCCTGCAGCTTAACCCTAAGTCTGCCTTCCCCACAGCCTAACCCTAAGTCTCCCTTCCCTGCAGCCTGACCCTACCCCCCCTTCCCCACAGCCTAACCTTAAATCTCCCTTCCCCACAGCCTGACCCTACCCCCTCTTACCCACAGCCTAACCTTAAGTCCCACTTCCCTGCAGCCTGGCCCTAACCCCCATTTCCATGGCCCTAACCCCCCCCCCTAAGCCTAAAAGTCCCAGAAGTTACGCACCTTTCCGGTGGTCCAATTGGCGGCGTTTCCAAAAAGGAATGGGTGAGTATGCCGATTGCATACTCACCCATCCATAATTTTTTTTTTTAAATGGCTGTCATTCTAAATAGTCTCTACTTTGCAATGACAGTTATCGGTGTGGGGACTCCCACCGGTTAATACTGTACCCTAAAATGACAATTGGCCATGGCATTTGTGATATTACATTTTACTGTTTATTTTTACCAGTCTTGAAACATTGATTCTCTAGTCATTTGTAATCTGGTAATAGTCAAATAATACAACCTGAATGAAACACATTCAATATTGATTCAGAATAGGGAATTCTTTGAAAACACTGTTTGGAGTTTTCCTTTGTCTCTTGACCATATGAAGTACAGAAACTAAAAGTTATACATTTGTGTAGATACCGTAGAAAAAAAACCCTACTTCCTAGAAAACGGTATTTAGAGAAATGACTTAAACCTGTGTTAAAGGAGCTGAGATAAAGATTGTTAAGATTTGATGCTAGAATAGTGTTTGAATACTAGTTCCACACTAATATGTAACAGCCATATTTAAGAAAAAGATATGCATAAAGGAAACATGCCTTGAAGGACCGATGCTAATAATGACATAACTATTTGCTAACATTGTTAGCTTAAACCTCAGCATGAATTGATAGCAAAATGTATAGCAGAAGAAGCACTCCATGGCATAATGAATCATTGACTGAAAGTACTGTAATTAGCTGAATGCTGAACTGTTTGTTAAAACGTTTGTATAAGGCAAGCGCATTTCCCAAATCCAACGACGACGGACTGAAGTGTGCACAATTGACATTGATGCTTTATGTTGAAGTAGCAGAACACTTAGGGGATTTCAGCTCAGGATATGTGATATCAACTCAATATAATCATTTTTAAAGCATGCAGTCTGCTCTTTCCATGCTGGAAGACGACTCTCTCACATAACACCAGTATATGGTATAATGTATATGGTAAGTTACTTCCATATACCCTATATTGTTTTAAAATGGTCTGCAATAAAGATGGGAAAATGAAATTCCTCCTATCACTCCTTTATGTACTATTTGCACATTAAAATACCACTTCCTTCCTTTAGGGCCACATAGAGCAGGATTCACAGATGGTAACTCCAGCAGACTTCCACACACTACATACAGAAAGGGAGCTGAAAATTGGCATTGTGTATGCATCGTATCAGTATCACTCTGCATCATAACGCAGTCGCTCGATGCTGCATTTTATGCAGATAACCCCCCATTTTATGACGATATCCCCCCCCCCCCCGCTGAGATACACAAGGGGGTAGGCAGAGGCATGTAAATTATACAGTAAGGGCTTATGATCCAGTATTCCACATGCTTGGAGATGTGTGCAGAAAATTTAAGGTAGGGTCCTGGTGGCAGATCCCCAGCAGAGGAAGTGCTCTGCTCTCCTACATGTGGGGTTGTGGATCACCAATTCCGTACGCTAGCAGAGGCTAGTGTATGGAATTTACCCCAAACTCTGAATCGGTGGAAGTCATATGCCCGGCGCAAAAAATCCTGATGGAAGAAATACCGACACGAGCTTCCCTATTGAAGATATCCCGACAACAAAACTTACTGACTAGTAAAATTACTGACGAAAATAAATTCCCTTCACATAAAATACCAACAGCTAAAATATCAGACATATTAATACTACTGACACTGAACAAATCCCGACTTGAAATAATAAAAATTTTATTGTCGCCTTTTTTTTTGCGATGCGTTCCAACAACCAGATAGGTTAGTTGGGTAGTTTCAGATTAAGGCTGGTGGATCGCAAAAGGGGAAATTTAGGGTTAGGCTGCGGGGAAGGGAGGGTTTGGGTAAGGAAAGGGGAGGGTTAGGGTAAGAATTAGCATAAGGGTTTGAGTTTGGAAAATAGAAAGCGACGCTTAACTGTAAAAAAAATGGACTATAACAATTGTCATATTTCAAGTTATAACTACTCAAAAAAGTCAGAATCAAAATTGTCAGAAATTTAATTTGTTGGCATTTCTTCCGTGACCACATTATTATTTCAAGTCGGGATTCTAATTGTCAACGTATTTTCCATGTCTGGATTTTTAGGTGTTTAGATTTTTAGGTTGTCCGTATTTCATATGGGTTGGCCAATGACATGTGGAGAGATTTTAGGTGTCTGCATTTTTAACTTGTCAGGATTTTATGATTTGGGAAATCGTATCAGTATTTCTTCCGTCAGGATTTTTTGCACCGGAAATTAGTACCGGACCCCTGTGAATCAGGTGCATAGATTATTATGTGTTCCTACATTCAATACATAGTAACTTATTTAATGCCATGAGCACCTAGACAAGTCATTTTGCAGTGTGAGGAGTGAAATGAATTTACACATTCCTTAATATTTTTCAGGCATAAATTGCTGTGGGTGAAGCACACAAATAATGGACAGCGTTATTTTTATACTGCAATTGTGGGTTTTTCAGGTGCAATGTTGTACCACTTAGTAGAATTGATCAGTTTTGTGTATTGTGACATTCTTAAACATTTTCTTTCCTCTCTTTCCTGTTACAATTTAAAGTTCTTAAAAACTGTAACAATTTGTCCATGTCCCCCCCTTTATTTCATATAATGAAATTATAAAAAATGCTGTTGTCACTATCTCACCCTCTTCGTCATCCTAATGGAACATCTTGTTATTTTTCTCTCCCACCAAATAAGTAAAATGTCATCTTCATCAGTGACATCCCTGTGTCTAAAGATTGATCCCCTTCACTACATGACAAGTAAATAAGAAATAAATCTAAAGCATCTTTTGCCATATTGGGGCTGAACCAAAGTTGGGAGTAAAAGCAAAAAAGGGGCCTGTTGCCCACGTGCCATACATGGAGAAGCAAATCCTGAGCGGGCAGCATGCAGTCCACAAGCACACACAATGATACCTCTGTATGCCTATGGCCTATTTAACTGTGGCACAGAGTGGACAGAAACAAAGCAGCCAAGGTCAAGGCAACTACGTAACTATATATGTTGTGCAGGGTAATACACTATGTTGTGTTCAGTAATTGGCTCTTATAAATAGTGCAATAGGAATCCACTTAAACAATATCAAATAATAAATTTATTAAAAGAGATTAAAAATTTGTATTATTGTATATATATAAAATTCCTTCCACCTGCACAATTCTCCTGCAACAATTTCATGACGTGTGTAGTGTTTGATTTATGAAATAGGTGAAATAGAGTGTCAGCCCCCTGGACTAGGACATGACCTTTGACATGTGCAAATGTTTTGATGTAAAGTGTAATATTTCTGCATTGGCCTCTGGATGGGGTGCACTTGTTTGGGAACACCTTTTCTGTACATTGACCACGTGCCTCCACCCCTTCCCTCTTCACAATGCAAGAAGAGGGAATGTTCAAGAGCAGATTTGTTCCTTTCATTCCTGTTATTGTGCATTGAACCAGTTCCATGCTCTGTATGCGCAAAAATACCAAAGTATTCTTATAGATCTTATAGACAGGTCTGGTGCAATGCTCTCCATGGGGGGATGCGGCGCAGGTCAACACCAGGCTGGAGAGGCGCCGACGGTCACCCCAGCTTCTCGTTCTGGTGACTGGCAGCTCATACTCGCGTACGTAGCTCTGGATCTACCGCAATGTCTGTATGGTATGGCTGTCACTAAGATATATAGTCTGTATTGTGTGGCAGTGATTAGGCTGAAGTGGGAATTGTATAGTGGAGACTAGGAGGCTGTTTGTATTGAATAGTAGTGAATATGATTTGCTTTTGTTATTATGGTTACAGGATTGTGTTTTATGATGCTTACATGGATAATATACTCTATTAACTATAATGTGAAATTGTTAAACAGGTGGGCGCAAATATTAAGTTGTCAGGGGGGCACTGAACACCCTAGCACCGTCCTTATAGACATACAGAAAGTAAGGCTGATTCAGTGTTAAATATATGTTCTGTATGCACACTAACATACCATTGTATTCTACATTACTATATACTGTACATACCCTATACTCTATACATACCCAAATCCTATAGGAAAAATGTTTATCAAATGAAGTGGCCACACAGAATGTATATGACATGCTGCTCTGTCCATTTCTACATGGATACTGTGTTACTGTGTTGGTTGGTTAGAGTGGTAAGGAGGTAGCATCCAGCAAGAATTTAATCATTTTAATCAGAAAAGATGCCAGATTATAGAATACATTTTTAATGAAATAGGTTGTGGTGCATGGCATATGTAATAAATGCATCTCAAAATCTTAGCAAATAAATGTAAATACTATAATAACTATTAATCATTGAAAAAAGTTTCTCTGCATGATAATCACAGTGAGGGTGGAGGGATAGGGCCGTATGCAGACCGCTTATATGCAATCTGCGTTGCAACAAGTAACGTAGATTACGTTACAGAATTACTGCGCATGCGCAGTAGAACATATCGGCCCATAGAGTTTAAGGAATTGAGAAAAGAGTAATGGATAGAATGGGATAGTGTGCTTGGAAATACAATACATTATGTTTACATGATAATAGTTATAGTAATCTCAAAAAAAAAATATATATATATAATGTATATCTGTATATTTATTCTTGTTTATTCATCAAAAATAATGGTATATCAAGGAATTAAAAAGTATATACTGTTATAAAATGTTAGTAATAAGCACTTTAGGATTATACAGTCTTACTTTCAAGTGATATTATTTTCACTGTTCTTGTTCCTGTTCTTGTTGTTGGTGACGGCTTACTAGAGTGACATCCGTTTTATTACTGACCAGAAGCAGTATTAACTTCAGAGATGACAAAGTAAAGAAGCTTAGCATACCTTAGTATCAGAGATTAAATGCTTATTTAAATATATCACCACAGATGCTGGAATCAACACTCAGACTTTTGCCTGGTAACAGCTGGGACCTCATAAACAGTTGTAGGATTCTTAGCTAAATAAAACATAGTCCTTATTGTTTTATATAATAAAGAAACATATTACCTACATCTGATAAATAAAAATTGTAATTGCAAAAGAAATGTTTTTGTTTTTTTTATTATATATGGCATATTAGCTAATGTACTGTCTTTCTTTCAAGGTTATAGGATAATCCTAATATATGAATTCAGAGAGAAATACATCATATTAAATAAATGACCTCAAGTTTTCTAGATATTGTTTTCAGTGAAAATTATTTTTATTTTCAAATTAGACACCTCATAATTTCCAAAGTCAGGTGTATAAAATGATTGTCATGTAAGTTGCATATTCCTATTATGAGAGAGCATTTGACCACAATAAATAGCTTTATTATGAGGGAATACAGAGCACTAAAGGAAACATATAAAGCATACTTATATTACAGTATATTATTTTGTAATAATTTGCTTTTATTTTCGAGTTGTTTTTTTTTATTTCTCTTTGGTGAAATCATTATTTAACTAACCTAAACATTTACTTCTGCAAATAAGAGTATTATTTAAAAATGTAGTTAGATGGAAGGATTGAGGGGAGAGGGCGCAAAAATGAAATGATAACAAAACTAAAAATCTTCTGATGCCACTAGTGGGGAGGAATGTTTTCTGTTCATGCTGTTCTGCAAATAAAGGAAGAGCTGCATGATCTGTAGAGAACTTAACATTAACCATGTATTTGTAGGTGCTAGAGAATGGCTTAGTACTGTATAAAGGATAGGCGCTTCAGTTGCATACTGTGCATGCACATTGTCCGACCCCTCTTTACAAAGCATGCATTTGCACCTGCATGACATTACAATGCAGGATGTTGTATATATTAAAAGCAAATTTGGCTCTACGACCATGGTTGTGAGCTCTATGTGATTATTATTTACCATACTTTAAAATAAATGTCACTTTAGACTTTCATTCATATTCAAAGAGAATAGCAGAAAATGTGTCTTTACAGTGTCTGACCATCAGTCCCAGAAAGCGAACACGTGTGAACCTGTAACAATATATTCTGCCTCTAAGTTTCCAGAGAATGTCTGTTGTTCCTAGCTCATACAGAGTAAACTTCTGCAAATTCTATTTAAGTAATAATTGTACAAATGTCATTATACTTTCATTGATTTTTAGCTTCCAAGAAAATGCCTCTTTTGTGATATATAAACTCTCAGTGAAGGCAGTCAGAGCGATTACGCGAACCTTTCTCTGTGCAGGAGAGAAAATATCGAAATCCCACTAATAAGTCCAAACCTTTTTTTTTATCACTGTAAATCTTGGGTATAATGATTGTATACTGCAAGTTATCACTTATAACTTGTTCATGACCAACAAAGAATTTGTTTCTAACCTTTAGACTTCCCATTCCCACTTTGGCTACTAGGGTATAAAACGTGTAATTAACAAGTTCTTTATTGTGTCCGCAATAGTAATTGCCATGTATGGCCTAGAGGTAACAAAGTATAAAAAATGGTCCCCCCTGCCCCTCCTCTTATACTTCCCACACTTAACTATGCCTGCATACTTCTTATTAAGGTCTTGCAAACACTTCACCTCTAACAAGGTCCTTGTGGTGAACATGTAATTACCATGCAGTAACCTCTGTGTGTAGTAATCAATACATATTCAGTAATATTTCCCCTTCTCACTGCTCTAAGTCAGACTCACAAACACTGGCTGGGCAGAGATTAGATTATCAATTATCATGAAACTGTCTGCAACTTCAAAGGGATATAGAATGAGGGAAACCACAGTTTATCAGGGCTGTAAGCGTCCCTTTCATGTCACCCAGATGTAGAACAGTTGTGGGGGTGGGGGTAGCTTGGTCCTTAGTTGAGACACTAAACCACTGGAAAATATATACAAGCAGCATTTTCTTTGGAACATGAATCATTGGTTTTGGGTCAGATATTGACAATAAACAGGCTCTTGAATTTGTTAAACAAGGGAAACTTAATTCAAGATACTGGTCTGTCTATGCGGCATGAACATTTTATCGATAAGCACATGTCGGATGCTCTCTTTTTTCCTGTTTTTGAACACCAATTTTTCCCTACGTCAACAGATTGTTAATAGTCTGTCAAAGGATGATATATTGATAGTCAGTAAAAGTGCAAGATGTTAGTCGTTACTTCTTTCTCTAAGTATTATGCCAGCAACCTAAAATAGTAAGCCAATGTCACTGTCAAATAAATCACCATGAAGGACATTTATCAAAATCTTCTGGGCTGCAAATATACAATTATAATGATTATAGAAAAAAAATGAAATGCAATTGGGTGCATCTGTGTTAATGTGATGCAGGGTCTTCTGTGTTTGATAGAGAGATATCTATTGTGTAATTATAACTGCAGAAAGTCATGTGTAGTAGCTTTGTTTTCTCCTGGTTCAGCAATTTATTCTTCACTAGCAACACATAAAAGAAAAATAGAAGAGAATAAACAAATGTACTAATATTGATCCGGATTCACAGTTACGTAGTTTTCGTCTTACGTACGTTGTTTTAAAAATTGAGCTACTACGCATGCATAGTAAATAATTTACGCTATCTACGTAACATTTCTGTACATAGATTGTGTAAGCGCAGCCTAAATCCTACGCAATCTACGTACAGAAATGGTAAATAAGTTACTATGCATGCGTAGTAGCTCAATTCTTAAAACAACGTACGTAAGACGGAAACTACGTAACTGTGAATCCGGACCCTTCTCTCACTCTCTCTCACACATTTCATAGACCATGGGCCTGATCCAGTCCTACGCTCATGAAATGCTCATGTGCGTAGTGTATTTACGCTGTGTACCTACGATGCACTCCCCTCGACACTCCCCTTAGTCGTACTTAGTTTTGCTGTCTTACGCCCAGCAAACCCTACCCTAACTTTTCTGATCGTAACCATGGGCTGCCGTAAGCTCCTTGCGTAGTTACGACGCTTAGCACGCCCATACTGTACGATTTAAATGCCTCACCCCGCCTCCTGTGCGTATTTACGAAAATCGTATGCCAGGCACGCCCCCTCGACCATAGTTATGAAGGTGATACACTTAAGGCCCATACGCTCAGAATTACGGAACGCAAGATGAGCGTAACATCTGCCCCGTGCATGCACAGTAAGTACAAATGGGCATTTTTACGCTTACGACCATCATAAAAACGCACACAAGCGTGGGTCTGGATACGGCCCCATGTGGGTAAATAAATATATGCTTATTATTATCATCATTAGTTCTACTCCTTGTTACACATCCTTCTGTGTACACCTCCCATTAAGGATAAAGTGTCAATCAAGAGAAGTGAGTTCTGAATTTTATAGAGCCAATACAACGTTTTAGTTGTCCCCATATTTTGGTTTCTTGTTTTAACCTTAAGGGCCACTTTCCTCTGCCATTGTTAATCACACCCTCTATTCTCCATCACCTCTGCATTACTGGCCTGCTGATTTTCTCTGTGAAATGTGGCACCTACAGTTAAGATGACTGACATTTAATCTATCTCTGTAAATGTATGATATGAAGCAGAGGGAGACCATTGAAAGCTAAAATAAATCTGTCACTTACTGTAGCCCTTCTCTGCGTCCTTGTAGTTACAGTGTTAGGAGCAAGCTCAGGTTGCCTGATGGACAATATTGGCCTGACAAAGAGTGATTAGCTAAAAGTGGTATAGTATGAGGAGGAGAACACTCTTGCTCTTAAAGAAGTTGGATTAAAATAATAATAATAATAATAATAATAATACTATGGTTAAACTCTATGGAGCGAATCCAGATTTAGGAATGGTGCGCTACTGGCGCAGACCGTTTCCATAAGTACCCTGTGCATTCCTAGTGTGCATACATGTGGAGGCCTGTTATGCATGGAACGCAGCACGATAGACTTCTGACGGCATGGAATTACTGTGTGCCAAACATAAATTGTATATGCACGGTGAGCGGAATAATCTACAAAGATCGTACAGTAAAGGTTTGGCTAAGTTCTTAGGGGTTACACTGCATTATGCACCCGCCTCACGTAAAATAGTAAGGCTTAAGGTTGGGTTTTCAACATGAATGGTTTGTGCGTTCGAGGGTCCGGCACTTGCCTTGTATGCGTGGTTTTTAGGATTGCATCCTCTTAAGTCCAGTCCATTCTTAAGAAGGAAACTACGCATGGACATTGCCTTTCCCCACCCTCCCTGGCTAATCTAAATCCCTCCCCCCTCTCACTTCTCCCTAATTTCTCTCCGAGGCCGCTTAAGGCCACCTCTTTCTAACTAAACTACACTGTGCAGTCTTTAAAGCATGCGTATGTGTAGTAGGTCATGGTCTTAGTGAATAAGGTCCATAGTCTATTTAATGGTGTAAATCCAAGATTTGTTTTAGTTGCTGCTAAAATTTATCAAAGTGAATGTGGTGACCCCAATAACCATATTTTTCATATGAACAATGCATTGATGGCATTATTACTCACCAACTATAAACGTTATTATCATAAACAACAATTTATACTATGGGAGATATTTTATTAAACTACTCATATCACTTGTGACCTATAATACAAATAACTCTCCAATAAGTATTTTTTATTATAATAATGTTTAAAAACTCTATATTTTTATTTTGAGGTTTTTACGATATTGATCCTTATCCTTATGTTAAGATGCAAAAAATTTAAGCAAACTAAGAAGGCTACTTAATTATTGCCCCCTCTGAGGCAAATACAAACTCTGTCAGTAAAAATTAAAGTTGGGAAATGAAAGTTGTTCAGTATTTGTGTGGATCATTTCAAATGTTTCATTAGGGTTCAATGGCTAGGATGCAATTCACCAAAACATGTGAATTCATTTTTTTGGGTTATATTTACATATCTCAACCTGAATCAGTACCATGGACAGAGATTATTTTACTAAACTGCAAAAGATGAAAAATGGAGATGTTGCTCATAACAACCAATGAGAAACTAGCTCTCACTTGCCTATTACATACTAGAGAATGTCAGCTAGAATCCAATTGGTTGCTATGGACAACAACTCCACTTTCCCTTTTCCACAGTTTAGTAAAACTGGACAATTGAGTTCTAAATTATATTGGCCTATCTAATATTTTTCTGTATTAATTTTACATTATTCCTAAATAACAATATAAAATGATGTTATTAAGAACATAATATAAAAAAATATATAGAACTAAACCATTTCCAGTGATACAAGAGTAATATGTACAAGTAGATATGTCTGATTCTACATGGTTTCTAATGTCTTATACTTTTAAATCATATTCAATCATCATTGATATTCATGCATTATTATGCACTAAATCCCTATTGATATGTCACAGCAGGATGAATGAATAATACATGTCTCAGAATTATTATGTAACTGTCTCCTTAAGTGCTAATTACAGCATCAGACCTTTAAACATTGTTGGAGCAAATATAAAAAGTGGGAGTTAAAAATCATTGCGCAGGGAAAAGTAATGAGAATAGCAGTAATAGGAAAACTCAGGCAACTCCCTATACAGGTGGTGGTTTTAATTGTAACCATTTTAACCCAATCACCATTACAGACACCTGTGGATCAGTGAGGTTAGAAGTAGACACATCACAGATGCCACAGAGGTGACGAGAGACGAATATATTATTTTCCCACAGCCATGTTTTATAGGAGTTCCACTTGCTTAGCTAAGGGTAAAGTTCCTGAAGAGTATTTCTCACCAAATCATAAACCTTTGACTGCTAGTTTATAGTAGACCATTTAACCATAGACTGGTCTCATTCAGATGCAGAACATCCACTTGCTCATAAACAATCACTTTGATTCAAGAAACAGTATAACATCAAGACGTTTAACATCAAGACAGTCACACTTCATATCAAAAGTAAAACAAATAATAAAACATTATATTTTACACAGTAATTGCCTGTAATAATGCATTAGCAATATGTGATACTTTGAGGGGGAAAAAAAATGTAAACAGCAAAAAAATTAAAAAAAATTTATATAAAAAATATTTTTTATTGAAAATTTTATTTGATTTTTGTAAAGTTTTTCTTAGTTTTGACTTGCAAAAAAATGTGTATATATTTATCTAAATCATAATAAATCTTACCAAAAAATAACATCTTAAAAACAAACAGAATAAGGAAAATTAGGTAAGAAAAACAAACTGCTTGTTCATTTTAGGTAACAGTGGTGAGAACATTATCGGTTGATCTGTAATGTTAGATGCCCGTCTGGAATCTACGACAAACACAATTTCTCATGAATTATACATAATAATGAAAATGATACTTAATGGAAGGCTGGAAAGAGGGCAGGTATTTCCATCACCTAGGGGGGAAAGACCTGCAAATTAACAACAAGACGGTTCATTGAAGCAGGTAATGGACTGGTGTGTGAACACAAGGAGTCTTTGTGGGAAGAAGTGTGATTATTACTTTAGTCCATGCTAATTATTACTACTATGAACGTCTTGTGGTGCTACAGTAAAATCTCTATAGTAAATGTGATTCACTGTAATAGCATATGCTTTCTTTTCTGTACAATGTTAAGTAGGTCAATAAAAGCTCTTTGTTGCTATAATATTTACACGTTTTGCATTTTGCTCACATAACAAATTTAAACAGATCTATCCAGAGGGGTTAAAGATGTGTATGCATTTATTTTATGATCCATCTCACAATACAAGCTATGAAGTGCATTGCAAAATCAGCCATATGATCATCAATAATTACAAGAATAAGTGTGCATACAGTTCTATTGTGCTGATTGAAACATCAAGGACAGAAGGATTATGATAACTGTACAAAACTGTGCCCCAGCAGACATTGATTGGATAGCTACTGCTACAAGAGCATTGCTGCAAATAGAAAAAATGGGCCACAACCTAAACAATGGATTTATAGGGATCTGGCAGGACCCTCCTGTCCAGGGGCGTTTTTAGAAATAAAGGGGCCCGTGTGCAGATCTCCCACACGGGGCCCCCCTCCCCAGATGGGCCCTCCTCCCCAGATGGGCCCCCCTCCCCAGACGGGCCCTCCTCCCCAGACGGGTCCCCCTCTTCTTCTTCCCAACCCCATCTATATCTATACAAACGGTGAC
>WWET01001695.1:218381-238622 GCA_011038615.1 Limnodynastes dumerilii | reverse complement strand
TACAGAGCGCAGGAATGTTAACAATTATATGCTGCCATGATTAGCTTGACAGCTTGTAAGAGTCCCCCTTCCACTTGACAAGAGGTTAAGGAACCCTATTCCCTGGTTTGTTGGAGAACCTCTTGTGAAACTCCCTTTTAATCCTTTCTGCATGAACATCCCTAGCTGGTACCCAAGATCTCTCCTCAGCACCATGCCCCTTCCAAAGGACCAGATAGTGAATTTGCCCCTGGACCCTCTTGCTGTCTAAAATGGACTCCACCTCGTATTCTTCCTGAACATCAATAATTACCGGAGAGGTTTAAGGGGAGATACATGAAAGGTGCTAAGAATCCTAAGATTGGGCGGGAGCATTAACCTGAAGGCAACTGAGTTAATCTGATGGGTAATGGGTAACGGACCAATAAATTTGAGACCCAATTTTCCTGAGGGCTATTTAAATTTGATGTTTTTAGTGAAAAGTCACACCTTTTCCCCCACCTTGAAACTGACTGAACCCCTGCCCTTGTCAACCCTGTCTTTTACATACAGCGCCACCTGTTGAAGAGCTTTACTGACCTTCTGCCAGATCATTCTGTATATATTAGTGGCTCTGCATGCCTCGATGTCATTGTTAGGAACAAATAGAGAGTTAGACCTTAGGTGATATCCGAGAACACAGAAGAATGTGGACATGGTGGTAGCAGAGTGTCGAGAGTTGTGGTAAGCAAACTCAACCTAGGGAAGGTTATCAGACCAATTGTCCTGCAGTTTAGAGGTATAGGGCCTGATTAGACCTACGGGCGCCTTACGGCCACCCGGGGTCTATACGACCGTCATCGTAGTGGGGAGTGCACGCCACATGCACTCCCCGCTGGCGGGCAGAAATCTGGACACTAATGTGTCCGGCCTTACAGCCGCATTGCTGATCGCAACAGGGCTTCCTCCATCCCGTTCCCTAATTTGCATGCCTTGACGGCGGAGATACAGTATTCGTGAAGGGGGCAAGCCCCCTTTTCATAACAGCCGGTGGCCGTAACTATAGTTACGGCCGCCGGCCATTATGCCGCCGTATGAAGGTTGTGCACATGCAGACAATCTTCAAAACAGGGAAATTACGGCCGGGCCGGCCGTAATTCCCTTGGCGGCCGTAGGTCTGGATCAGGCCCATAACATCTAAGGAATTGTTAAAGAGTTTGATTCTCTCAGTCTGCCTGTTAGACTGAGGGTGATAACCAGACAACAAACTGATCTCAATCCCCAATCCTCTGCAGAAGACTCTCCAAAATTTAGCAATAAACTGTGGCCCTCATTCCGAAACAATGTCCCAAGGGAGACAATATGCTTGATGAATAGACTGGACATGATTTGAGCTTTGGGAAGACTATGCAAGGGGACAAAATAAACAATTTTGTCCACCACTAGCCATATGATGGTGAACTTAGCTGACTCAGGAAGTGCGTCCATGGACATTTTGGTACAGGGAGGAGGAGGGGAACTGGAGGACATGATCTGGGAGTCTCATTGCAGGCACAGACTTCACAACTTTTGATAAATTCTTCACAACCTTGGACAAAGAAGGTCACAAAACAGAGCGAGACATCATATTCAGGTTGTTTTGAACCCCCATATGTCTGTAAAATTTACAGACATGAAATTCCCACAGCAATTGCTCTCTTGGACTTTCAGGAATGAATAATAAATCTTCTGGCTCTTCCCTAGGACCAGATCTTTGGACCCCCTGAAGTTGAGAATGAAGATCTTGGGTAAGTGCAACCACAATGTTGTTTGGGGAGATGATAGGGTGCAGGTTCAAAATGGGGAGCTGCAATGGCTGAAAGGATCAGTAGAGGGCTTCAGCTTTCTGATTCTGGGAGCAAGATCTGTAGGTGATATTGAAATTAAACCCAGTAAAGAAAAATGCCCATCTAGCTTGACTCAGATTGAGACATTTGGCAGATTGAGTTCTTGTGGTCAGTGAAAACTGTTATAGGGTGTACTGACCCTTCCGGCCAGTGTCTACATTCTTCAAATGCAAGCTTAATGGCCAGGAGTTCTTTGCTGCTAACATCATAATTGATTCAGCGTAAGAAAATGATTTAGATAAAAAGGCACATGGATGAAGTCTTGAATACAGCCCCTGCTCTGACATCCAACCCATAAAAAAGGGCAGACAGGATTAGGAGATCGGAGAACCGGGGAAGAAACAAGTGAACTTGAAGTCCTGAAAGTTTAACCTTGGCATCAGACCAATTCTCTCTGGGTCAGTCCCCTTTTTTGTTAGGTCAGAGATGGAGGAGATCATGATAGAAAATCCTCGTATGAATCTTCGATAGTAATTGGCAAATCCCTGAAACTTTTGTACAGCTTTCAAGATGCTGGGTCGCACCCAGTCCAGGAATGCTTTAAACATATAAACATAGAGGATTATATAGGATCCGTAATTAAAGAGGATTCAATGTGGCTCCATTGGTGTCTGAAGTATTATACACCACCCTATTCTATCAACCAAGAGGCTGTCCCTATAAAAGGTCTAATGGCCTCATGCCCATGCTTCACCTATTCCTAGGCTGGTATTTTACCCTACCTGTGCTAGGTCTTCAGTACCAGAGTTGGAGTGGTGGGATTTCCTCTGCTTTGATGGAGAGATGTTCGTTGCGGCGTCCATGTGCAAAAGGGACCGCCGATGTCAGATTGTAATCACCAACGTGCGTTTCGCACAGGGCTTCATCCGGGAGAGCAGCAGACAGGTGCAGTCAGCTGGGATATATTATATGTCCCTCCAGCCAATCAAGTACTAGCAGATAGAGCACCTGTATGATTAAACAGACTAATTAGTCAAAGCCAGCAACATTCTGCAAAAGTTATGTCTGTGAATACAAACAATTGAATATTTAAATATCAAGAGTAATATATGGCAAGCTATGATATGTAGGGGGAGTGGAAAATCTCTCTGCCGCTAAGGGTAAATAAATAATACTTAAAACATCATACACTGAAGGATACAAACTATTCCATTTGAAAAATGTAATATTAACAACCATTTCAGGAGAGTAAAACTTTAACTGTTACAGAGTAGCCTTAGGGTTACATTCTATCCTTTATTAATAGTAGAGATCTCCTCAGAATTCGAACTTTGGAAAACAGGAAATATCAAGAAAACAGGGTAAGGGGATAATTATTGCAAATTAGGGAAATTATAGCGCAGACACGTCCCATCAAACAGTCTCTCAAATAGACAGTCATATTTAATAAAAACTAAACTTGTCAATAAGATCATAAATGATTCAAAGGGAAGAGATAGGGTGTAAACACCATGGACCAGATCCAGAGCTAAGTGCAGTTTAAGTACGATCGGGTAGCGTTTTTACGCGATCGTAAATACTATGCACTCACCCGGGCACTCCCCTCGGTCGCACGTAATTTACTTGATTTATGAGTACTAAACCCTACCTTAACTTTTCCAAGAGTAACTACGGTCTATGTAATGGATTGTTGTACGTAATTTCTGGCCACCATAAGGATGCCCCTTCATACATATTTACGAGGATGATACGTACGATCAGAGTTACGATGACTAACATCTGCCGCGTTCATACGCAGTAAATACAACAAGTCAAAGTTACGCAAGCGTTAAGAGTAAAAACTCACTTGTACGTAGCTCGGAATCTGGCCCCATGTTTTCATTTATTTCCCAAGGTGTCACTGTCCCTAACAATAAAATCCATCTAAGTTCCTCATGTAGCAGCACACGATTTAAGTTGCCACCTCTCTGTTTTTTTTCCACTCTCTCTAAGGTGAAAGCTGTAAGCCCCTTAGGGTTGGCTTTGTGTGCTCTCAATAACTGCTTAGAACAGGTGTAAGTAGAGGTTTGCATAGGTTGGTGCATACGAACTGCCCATAGCAGTTCCACATATTGGAAGGGAGAAGCGAACCTCAAGAGATCGAGAAGAAACATGTTAAATTAATTTTATTATAATACACAAGGATGGGTGGATAAGCGCTAGAACGATGGGTAGCTATATCAACTAATTAAACATATCTAAAGGGTACAAAATATAAAGTGAAGTGAAAACCAGGGAAAAATTGCTGGCTTTAAGGGAATGGAAAAATCTAAAAGTAAATCACAAATTTTCCCAATTTTGCCCTGGTTTTCACTTCACTTTATATTTTGTACCCTTTAGATATTTTTAATTAGTTGATATAGCTACCCATCATTCTAGTGCTTATCCACCCATCCTTGTGTATTATATTGTCTATTTGGAGGGAATAGGTGGTACCCCTCAGGATGATTTTAGCAGCTTTTAGTTTATTTGATAGGTTCCCAGCGCCCTTATTCCCCGTCCATTATTTTCTTGTTAAATTAATTTTATTGTTTGGTCCTTAAGAAGTAAGAAACCACCTGGATCCCTGCTTCATGGTTAATGCTTGTATACAGAGAACACAAGGCTTCTCTGTTTGGTGGTCCTAACTCTAAAACTGTCAGAGTCCCAACTTTGGATCATATATTATGTATTTTTAAATTGAGAGCTCACCCCCTGCAGAGGTCCCCAAGTCTCCAAAACAGCCACTCTGAAACAGTGCCCCCTGTCAGCTGCTATCCCAGACACAAATATATACATCACAGTTTCTCTTGTCCATTTATCTTGTACATTTTGTTCCAATTGTCATATTGCCGTATTTCTGAACCCTTACTGCAAGGCACTTAGAAAAAGCCATAACCAGGGATTTCAGGACATTGCCATACACTATCATAGGATAATTACAGACAGAGTAAATTAGAAAAATAATTGAAATATACATTATATATACATATATTGTATCTTCTTTCTTTCGTAACCCTACACCTCTGTCTGAAGAAGTATGAAGCCTCTTTCATCTAAAGTCTAAATAACATGCTATGTTTTGGGTACAATATATTTATCCACATAAGCAGAACAGAAAATTGTCACTTACCCCATCCGGGAAGAGATGTTGATGAAAAGGTAATCGGCAAAAGAGCTTGCAATCACTTCTCTCCAGTGCTAGCTAGGAAAGTGGGGACAAGTAAGGCATTTGCCTTCACACTTGGAAATGAGCTGGAGGGTGCTGGCTCCTAGTTAGTGGGTACTTGCCACAAGTTTAACTTTGGTACCCTTTCCACTGCCACTATTGTTCTTTTTGCTGACCAGACTTGGACACTAGGGCGTGCTCAGAAAGTGGTTGGTTCTCAAGGACCATGTCAAGACACCCTGGTCTACTCTCTGGCACCACTCCCTATGTACACCTCAGGCACTAGGCTTGGGAAGTTACTAAGGGCACTAGGATCTTGTAATACAGGGTAATAGGCCCTATAGTAATGCAGGGAATTAGGTAATATAGTAATGCAAGGCACTAGGTCCTCAAGTTGGTAAAGGTAGTAGGCACTTGTTGTTAGGTAGGGGTAGTAGGCCTTTGTTGTAAATTTAGCCTTAGGCCCATGTTGGCTAGAGGGTGTTAGGCCCTGTTTATAATGTCCAGGAAAGAACAGCATTTCTTAAGGATTAGATAGTAACCCTAGGATGGGTGTGTGGCTGTTTTTGTGTTACAAGTCACCACCCAGCTTACCCCAGAGGATCTTACTTACGCAGATATTAACAGATGCAACTGCTGTAAGAATTGTATATTCTATCATTATTTTGTAAATCTATTTGCAATGTTTAGCTCTTATTTTTTTAATTATCATATACTTCTGATGAAACAGGTGTGAACGCCGTGAAACGCGTCAAGATTACTTATTTTCTCTCTAAGCCTAGCCACGGAGCTTCTGAACTTTTTAAATGTGTCAATTACATGTGAACCATCTATCTAAAAACAGTATCTCTACTTATGTAGACTTTAAATCATCATTCTTTTTGGCATCACCACAAACTAGCAGATATCCGTGGACTAATTTTTTCAAAGTAGGATTTAAATATCAGGTCCGAGAGTGGAGTCCAATGCTGACGTACAGCACATGCGGGTGACTACATTGTGATCAACATGGACTGTTTTCCAGCAAACTTCATTCTCCTTCTCAATATTCTGTTCACAATCTGCTCCAGTGAACTACAAGCTAATTGAGGAGCGGTAAGCTGGACCGGCCAGTCTGCTTTTACATTATTGCTTCCATCTATTTTCTGCTATTATTGAACTTACTCTGGGATGCATTTTAAGCTATGAACTTTCTAATATCTCGCAGTTGAATATATTTGAGGCTTAACACAAGGACATAGTATATACACAAGTCCTCAAGTTGACTCCTGCTTCTATTGCGGAATATACA
Source organism: Limnodynastes dumerilii (assembly GCA_011038615.1). Lineage (NCBI taxonomy): Eukaryota > Metazoa > Chordata > Amphibia > Anura > Limnodynastidae > Limnodynastes > Limnodynastes dumerilii. The sequence continues at coordinate 232,360 of WWET01001695.1, read as the reverse complement.
ATGCTAATGTCACGTTGCTTCTAATAGTGGCTATATTGGCTAGAGGTAACTAATTTAATATTTCTTTATATTTAATATTCAGTATATGTTATTGTGAGTGTGTATACTTTTAATAATTTTTTTTTTTTTTTTATAATAAATATATTATTCATTTAAGCTGTGTTTTCTATTATAACTCTCCTAGCGCTGAACGGTAGTGGGTCTTTGGGCGGAGGACCCATCCGTTATATAGCACTTTTGTTTGCACTCTAATTGTAGTTTTGCTCGGATATATAACTAGTGGTTACTTTTGTTCTTTTTCATTATCATAGTCCACTAATATCTTCCAAAACCACACTTTTTATATTACTCAGATAATTCAATACAGATGATTCAATACAATGCACCTTGATAGCACCTTTGTCAAGCCAAGGTTATTTAGATACTGCTGCGTTTACTTTTATTCACCATCAGCTCTTCCTGTGAAGGCTTGTTGCATTTATAGTTTATAAAAGTAAATGAAAGCATTGTATGATAAAGAAGTTCTAAACACACTGGGTGTACTAAAGACAAGCAAAAGTATTTTGTGAACTTGATATAAGGGAGATGATATATATTGGTTGGATAAATGTAGAGCCCAAGCTAAGGGAATTGAATGGATTTTGAGGAGAGACAGATTAAAACTCAGCAAAGACAATCATTTCAATAAAGTTGTGTTCAACGGTTGTACAGGAAATGTCAAAGGTACACAAATGCTCTGCAACAAAGTTTGACAGTAAGTAGGAAGTTCAGGAGATTTCATGCAATGTGTGGTTATGCTGTTACATCGACATGGGATTACCAAGTTGTCATATTAGGAGAAATTTGTTTGGAAGACCTTAAAGAAAATGGATATGCTCAAAAGCAAATCTATAATGCAGAAGAAACAAGATTCTGTTATACTTCTGGATAAAACATTTTCATTAAGAAGATTTTAAGCAAATGGAACTATAAACTATGAACTTAGTTCCTTATGAACACACCAGTCTGCCTTTACAACAGTAACAAAATTCTTGGATCGCGTTATATTTGAAATACAGCTTAGTAAGCTAGAGCGTACCTGCAGGCTAGACTTCAGATGAATATTCCAATTAACAGGCAGAAGAATCTTCAGCTTATATAGCAACAGCTAAAAGCTAATAACAGGATGATAAACACACTTGGATATACTGTGTTATATAGCAATAGCTAAAGCAGCAATAATAGTGAAGACATAAGGTACCTTAAGTAAATCCTTCTGTAATAGGTCCAATCTGCAGCAGTGAATGCTCCTGCACGAAGAGACACCATAGACCATGTGAAGCCTGTTTAAATAGCCCGCCTAACCTGTGGTCGCATGAACTGACGTCACCTGAGCCGCTTTCAGAATTGATTAACGCGTCTACAACAAAATGGCGGTGCCCATATCGGCGGACGCCGCCTAGGTGACCTCCTCTACCCTCCCTCGATAGAGTAGGGGCGGGCAAAAGGAGATAGCGCGCCAGACGCGCGTGAGGCCGGCCTCTCCACCTCGTTCCCCGCCTAACTGCCGCAGCACCAGCGAGGGAACAACTACTGACAACGGGGCCTCCAACAGGTACCTACTCTCTCTAACACACCCCTCTCTGGCTCCGACAGGAATAAAAAAGACACTAAGAGCAGGAAGGGGTGGCATCTTATACACAGCTTAGTAAGCATTTTGTACCAAGGGGTTGGTTTCACTTGAGCTTTGTCTTGAGTCAAAGGACATCACCTCTAAAATACAAGAGATGGACTAGGAAATAACACTATACCAGGTCAGAACTGGATACATTATAACTTGCCAACATGACTAAGTGGGAGTAACCAAGTCTAATGGGGTACAAGAATTCACCAGGGACCCTGATGGTGGGTATGGTCTTTGCTGCTCTAGCCCCACAGGTCACAACCTACCACAGTTAGGCAGAGGTAGGATGAGAGAGGGAGTATGACAGACACTGAGTAGGGACCAGGAACAGATAACAAAACCAGAGTCTGATGCAGGAGACAAGTGCGAGAGTTTAATACAAGGAACAGGTAGCAGACACAAGAATTGGGCTGTAGGTATTTGTAACAAGCACCAGGATCAGATTGTTGGCATTTGTAACAAGACACATACACCAGAAGCAGGCTACAGACACTTGGTACATGACAAAGTAATTAAGCGCAGGGGAGTAGCAACGGTGCGAATACTTGAAACAGGACACAGACACAAGGACCTTTGTGTCGGTGAATTGACACAGTAGCAGGTTTATAAGGAAGTCTCTGAACCATAAGATCCCTTTGCATGTCATGACAGTGATAGATAATTTAAAGTGGAAGCTTTAGGCTTTTATGTAGGGCTTACTCATTGACAGCAGACAGATGGAAGCCACGAGGGAGGTTCCCGAGGCTGGGAATAGTCAGTGGAGAACAAGAGTCCTAGAGGCTAGAAGCGGAACTGCAGTGGAGCACAGAAGAGATCCTAATTTAAAAACAGGAGACTGTACTAGAAGGCTGATGACGGTAACCAACTGAGAGTTTGAATGGCAGACTGTGCTGAGTTGGATGCTGTTGGCAGTCTTGATTATTGATGAGTATGCAAATAGTAGACTGCAGTGCAATGAGTTTACTTCTGACAGACTGCGCAGTGAAGTGAGTACTGATAGCAGACTGCACTGAGATGGACCAGTGCCAGGGATTTAAATAGAGCGCCCCTTGCTTTGATTGGATAGGAGCCTTATTAATTGGCCTAGAATAGTCCAATGACCAATTTCAAGATGGTCATGCCAATGGACAGCACGGGAAGGCATGCGGATACCGGCAACCAGAGGCTGACAGGCAGACACAGCACAGGAAGAGAGTCTGAGGCCACAATGGAGGCAGAGTGATAGTGCAGGCCTGGACGTGGGCCAAACAACAATGCAGAGTACAGTAAAAAAAAACATGATTTGTGACACACTTGGTACAAGCAATGATATACATTTAGCTATAACTGAGCTGATGGAAGAAATGAAGTAAGCCATACACCTAGGCATGAAATATTTGTCTATTACCCTATGGTTGTCTTGAACTGTTTTTTAGGACCAACTGTTAGATTCAGCTGAACCTTTTTGCATAAGGTAAGGTGGCAAGTTCACCTCTTTGTTTATCTCTTTTAAACCATCCCCATATGGGAAACTGATAACAAGTTTGTAGGAAGGCTTTGAACCAGAGGAGAGGAGGTTGTTAATGAGATTTTGCATCCAGTATCACTTTAAATTTAAGATGATTTGGGTCTTTCCTGCAAGCTTGACAAAAATCCTGAGTGATCAATTAACACGTAATAGCTCAGTGTATAAAATAAGCTCAGCTGAGACCAGCATGAATTTGTTGTGTTATATTGCAAATATTGTATTTCATTATCCATGGAGCTATCTTTAATAAAGTCTAAAATACATCATTAATACATAGACCAGACTCAATTCTCATTGATAAGGACACAGAAGGAATGGCCCTAAAAGTATTCTCTATATGCATTTCCTAAAATATGACTTAATACTCCATATATTTTATCTGACTGCACAATTTTATAATCAAAATGATTTCAGTAACAGGGTCTGAGCAGTACAGTTAATAAAAAGCACATTTAATTTTTATTAATTGAAAATGTGCTGTCCCTCATCAAAGGAAAAGCCGCATTTGTAAATTAAACAAAAATGTGTAAATGATTTAAGTAGAAACAGTTCATTGCAGTGAAAACTTTCCACCTTTTAATGTGTCAGGGGCACTATTTGCAGAGCTAAGCTTAGATTATATCCTGTGCAAAGTGCTAAGTGAACAGGATAAACTAGCCTGGGGTGTTTATAGCTATCTATTCTCTTGACAGTGAAGGAATCCAAGTATTTTATGCTTGTTTCCACCTTCCTGATTCCTTATGCTTATATTTTTTAAACTGGCTGAAATACAGGGATTATCGCAAGACTGAAAAAACATCCATAGTGCCAAAACCTTCATCTCAGAACACTGGAAAACAATTGCAAAGTTGTGACTAAGGTCTCCATTTACAAAGATCGTTTTCATATGATAAAGCCTGTTTTCATGTGAAAATGGGCTCTATCATATGAAAACGAAAATTTCCTTATTTACAATGCTATTATCCCCATGAAAACCATGGCAACGATAGCGTTAACACTACCGGTTGCCAAGCCGCATGTAATGAATGCAGGCAAGCAGATTCCGTAATTTAACGTGTCAGCGCAGACACGTTAAATTACAGCATCAGTAGATGGTGTTAGGGTAATTATATTTTAGCGACCTCCCCTTTTCCCCCCCTAATAGCTGTTATTTGGGGGATACATATCGGGAGACAACTGGAATATAGTTTAGTACAATACATTTAACTAAAAGTGAAAAAAAAAAAATATATATATATATATTTACCCTTTATTAGTTAATAATTAAATAATAATATTTATTTTAAAAAAACACAAAAAAAAATGTTTTTAAACTTACTCGCATCTACCTGCAGATGCGCAGTGATTTTGCCTTTCGGGAAATTTTACCCAAAAGGCAACTACTGCGCATGTGCCGGAATCAGTTTCCGAACGATGTCAGTGAAAGGATCGCTGACCATCGCAGGAAATCACTGAAGGGGTAAGTATTAGTAAATATTAATACTCGCTGCAAGGCCCCCTAACTCTTAGTGATCACATTTCAGATTCATTGTAATGAGTTATTACTTAGAAGGTCTTGTATTGTTCATTACATACTTGGATATTTTTAGGGGCCAAATGTAATAATGCAATGGTTTGCGTGTGATTTAAAAGTATACCAAATCACTGAAATGAAACAGGCTAGAATTTCACATTTAGATGTTTCCCATGTAAAGAATAAATACATATTCATTATAAAGAGGGATAAGGTACATTGAAAAAATAAATACAGTAAACATGGTATTGTGTATAATGAATGGTTCATGTTAAAAACAAAATAAAAATGATGGGACTGCTAATTTGCTCATGTTAAACAATATATACTGTAGTTTTTGAGCAGGGATGTTTGACCTTCCAGTCTTTCTGTCACTACTTTTACATGGTTTGTTCACATTTTGAAAGTGCTACATATGCTGGCATTGTTTATAAAAAGGACCTGTTCAGTGAATAAATAAGAGTGTAGAAGACTATTGATAACCTGAACACCTGTGTGCAACAGGAGTGTGCTGTGATATTGTTTGATAGGACGTCTTCAATTTCTTCACATAGGGCATAACAAGTTTTTGGAGTAAAAGTGTCTCAATCATTTCTGCTTGCCCATATATGAAATTCTTTCTGTGTAATTACCAAGAATAAGATATAAAGCAATATGAGAAATTACTGGACCTCTTGGAACACAATATCTGTAATTTTGATCCGTTACATGTCTTTCTGTGCAACTGCAAAAACTTTATAGAAAATTGTAAATGATACACAACTTCCTAAATAGAATGGCAATGTATTACTAAAAAGGAGATATTGCTCTTCATGAATGAGGCCCAATAAGTATCAGACATAGGGCCAGATTTACTAAGGGGTGAGTTAAATTGCCAGTAAAAATCATCACACATTGCTGTAGTTGAATGGCAAGTTTTTTTTTAAACTCTCCAGATTTACTAAGGGGCGAGTTTAACTAGGGAGTTTAAAACTCCGGCGATGTGTGTTATTATAAACTCCGGCGATGTGTGTTATTATAAACTCCGGCGAGTTTGTGTGAAACTCTGGCAAGCTTGCACTAGTAAAAGCCAGAGTGCACATCATATACACTATATAAATGCAGGTCACTTCCTGAGTTGAGTGTTTACATGTGGAGGTGGTTAGCTGAACTTGTCAATGATCCAAAACTTAATTGTAAGTCCCTTTTAACACTTTGTAGTGTTTTTATATATTACATTACTTGTTTGGTTTTTTTATGTTTAACACATTATTGGATTTTTTAATACAAATATATTTAAAAAGCTATATGTAGCAGGTTGCTACAAAACATCATTGTGCATTAATTAACAATAACTATTAGCTGTTAGCCCTTCTGACATCATTTTTAAAGGCATAGTAATTACTGAGCAATTGCCAGCAATTTCATCAAACTCCACTCACAACCACCTCTGTTTTCTCTGGCGAGTTTTAGCCCATTCTACAGCGAGTTTTAAACTTAACCGTTAGTAAATCCAGAGAATGTAAAAATATTGCCAGAGTGAGTTGAACTATGAGGAGGTTAAAAATCCATTAACTCTGGCAAGTTTGGTGTGAGTATGCATTAGTTAATACGGCGAGTTTAAACTTGCCGCTACATACAAGCAATCTCCAGCGAGTTTCACAAACTTGCCCTTAGTAAATCTGGCCTATAGAGTTTTCCTAGACTTCTGATTTCCAAGTGCATGGATCCAAAAGCTAAATATTTAAGAAGTCCATTGACACAGAGCCCTGTGGGTCTCACGCTAAGAACTGCCCTATTTCGATACTGGCTGGGATATCAACTGCTTATGCCTCGATGAGGCATAGCAATTGATCCCCGGAGCACTGAACACGGTGCTCTGAAAGGTACAGTAAGTGTAAAAACTACCCTAACCCTCCCTTCCCCGCAGCCTGACTCTAAACCTCCCTTCTCCCTAGCCTCACCCTAATACTCCCTTCTCTATAGCCTAACCCTAAGACCCCTCTCCCTTGCAGCCCTTCTATGGCCCTAACCCTTTGGACATACACCTGTTCTCTTGTTACATAACAGGCTCTTTGTGCATGCAAATTATAAGTCCTAATCAAAACATGCCGATGAATTTCCTGCAAATTGGCTCATTGCGACCACTTCATAGCGATTAGGCGATATTTTGGCAAAATAAGGGGCTCCATTATCTTATGGACATTCTGTTGCCACCTCTCCTGCATCAAGTACCAAAAAACGGAATTTGCTAACAAGAGTCCGCATAGATATGTCATCTTCTGAGTTTATTAGTCCTAAGAAGATAAGAAGAGTGCCCAGTGCCATGGTTATTCATGAGAGAATACAGTGATGTGTCTGTAAATACAGTAAATACATGAACATTGCCTCTTACATAAGCCAAAACTTTCTCTTAACTGGTTATGGGGCTGATTCAGAGATGCACTTCCACCTTTTTTTAGGTGCAAGTGTACAGCTCGGCTAAACCATTTTTTAAAGTAAGGGGTGTTAATTAATTAAAACAATTTTGCATGCAGGGAAAATACATTACTTTTACACATACTATACTACTGCATAACTGCATAGCTTTATGTTTTTTCTGTAAAATAGAGCTGAGTTAAGAATCTTCACCTCCTAATTTTAATTCTGGTTTTACAATTTAAATCTGCCTCCCGTTGCAATTCAACATGGTATTGCTCAGGTCTACATTTGCACCTAAAAAAAGGTGGAAGTGCAACTCTGAACCACCCCCTCCATGTTGCGTTGTGACAGGTTTAAATTAATTTGCACAAATAACACACACACTTTGACTGTCAAATTTATTTTGTTTTTCACAGTTTAAACTCCCCTTCCCCGTTTCTCTGCTAAGGTGTATATTTTCACCTCTTTTTTTTGTGTGTACTTTCAAACTCTAGATCAGCGCTGGTTAGCAAAATAAAAGCCATCTACTCATCTGACATTCAGAACTGCAAGGAAAGCTACATTTGAAATGTGCAAACAATTTAATGAGTGATATTTCTTAGAGCAACTTCAATTTACAGTTTAGAATTAAACCTTTCATGTACTTATGTATTGTAAGCAAATATAAGTCATTTCCCTGCTTACAAAAAAGACATAGGTTTTCACTCTTTGCATTGTAGCATCGTTTGTTTAGGTGCATACTTGCTCCTTCTTTTTGCTCTTCCAGTCTATATCTACAGCTTGGCTGTTATTTTGTGGTGGACACTCTATAGAAGATGTTCAGTTAAAGCTGTATTTATGTTGCTTGTGGTGAGGGGTTATTCTATAGATACAGACAATTTAACAAGAAATGTATTCAAGCCCCTATGTGTACATAATACTGACAAAGAGATCACAGATTGAAAGAATTACTTTGTCCCTCCAGGTAGAGAAGTGAACATTCTTCAACCCTGGTGGGAATGCTGGTGTGTGGTTCTGTGTGAGCATCTTAGCAGTCTAGAAACCTTCAGCCAGTAGTGGTACGTCTCAGCAAATAATATATGATGAGACACTAAAGACAACTGAGATTTAGAAAGGGAAAGCAGGGCTCCAGGGGAATATGGATGAAAAACCTTCTTCCCATCATCCATTAATGAAGTTATTTTGTCCCAATACAAACCACCCAGCATATCTATAGAGGAAAGACTAAAGGGATATGTCGATTTTGGAAATATTATTGATTTTATTTTTTTCTGCCTAACAAAGGTTGAAATTTCTCCAATTTTACAACAGTACAGAGCTATTTGAGATTATGGGCGAGAAATTAAATTTGTATAGATTACTAAAGTAAATTGGAATAAAAATACCTAAGTATTTGAGTTTATATTGTGTTATCCTAAATGTGGAAAGTTCCAATGGATATGAGATTGTGTCTTTAAACCCCATAAGCAGGGGTGCTGAGAAAGGGGGAGGGGGTACTAATTACCTGGACCTGAGCCTCTATTAAAAGAGAACTGTTGGAACTGCTTCAGAATGACTCATTGCAGTTCCATTGACTGGCAATATACTTAATGTATTTATCTTATTAAAGTGTCTGCTGTGACAAGACATTCTTAAGAATGGAGACTGTATTTTGTAATTGACCTATTAGGGGTTAATGACCCTTCAGCACCACTTGTATGCTGTACTTGCCTTGGTTTATTATTTATGTGACCCTTGTTTATATATGCTTATACTTAGCAGACATGGCCAGTGGCTGTGTTAGCAAGAAAATACACTAACTTTGGGAAAGTATATATTTGTCCTATTATAGTGCCAGTGACCAGCGGCATGACCCATTACTGTCCTTCACATTCCCCCTATCTTCTTTTTTGTATTATTAGTTTTTATAAGAGTTTATTAATAGTTTTCCTCTTTCGTTTTTTTAACACACTTTATGGTAATTTTATACAGGCTTCATTCATATTAATGGATACATTAATTTACCAGATTTACTAAGCTGCAGGAAAGGAAAAATGGAGATGTTGCCCATAGCAACCAATCATATTCTAGCTCTCACTTTCTAATTACGTCATACTTAATGTGACCATACGTCCCGTTTTGAACGGGACAGTCCCGTTTCCTCATGTAGTTTTACTTTCAGAAATTTGCTTTAATTGAATGTAATCCAGTAAATTGTTTTGTGTATTTGTATGTGTATTGTATAGCAAAAACTAGGTTGAAATGTGTATTATATGATGATAACTAGGATGCAATGTGTATTGTTGAAACAGTCTGTGGGTGTAACAGATTATACGCAGATAATTTTATTTGTTTCATTGACACAGCCATCATCCGGCCATGACTTTTTGACGACACCCATTGACTTATTGGTGGGCCCCCGTAAAAATTAGTAGATGTCCCGTTTTGAGGGAAAAAAAAAATGGTCACGTTAGTCATACTGGAAAATGTCAGCTAGAATTTGATTGGTTACTATGAGCTTTCCCACTTTTCCTTTCCCACAGTTTAGTAAATCTTTCTTATTGTGTTATTACCATGAAAGAAAAATATATTCAAAATGGAGGCCAATATTATAAGATCATTTAATAAGAACAAAGACCCCATAGGGCTGCTGAGAAAATAAACGGCAGACAGGGATCCATTTTAGCACCAGATCAGGCAGGGTAATAGTTAGGAAGGGTGTTGGTGGGTTAGGATTGGGGTGGGTAGTGAGATAGTGAGGTAGTTTGTTATGAGTTAGGATTGGGGAGTTAGGAAAAAGGGGGTGGTTAGGTAGCTATTATTAGAGGTCTGGAGGGGAGGGGCTTCCTTCTTCACGTTAGGATTTCTCCCTCTCTCCCATAAAAGTTTAGTATTGTATTTTAACATGTATATTTTCCCCATTCAGACAGTGCATGGTTTTGCGGCAGTAGTGGGGGGTCAGCAAGGTTATTGGCTGAAATTGGGGGAAAGTTAAATTAGAGCAAACGGTCTGTTGAGAACCAACCAGAGAAAGTTGCGAGGAGTCCATTCCTTAGCAGATGGCTCCATTAGGTATGCCACCTTCAAGGCTCCGGGGTGTGCATGATGATTGGGTTGGTGGGTATGATCGTTTGCCAGAAGCCCCAAGGTAGTTCATAGCATATCATAGTTAAGTGTTAAGTTAAGTGCTGAACCCCCCATCTGCTAGTTGGGCCACCCATTCATTGCTGGATGACACAGCCTTAGTCATCTAATACAATTCGGCCCAATTTATATCCAATTAATAAACCATGTTCCCATTTTAAACGCAGCCATATGTCTCTGTGTGTTTATTTTATTAAGGTGTGTCTGGCTGGTGCGTGAATGGGTGCTATTCCATAAGCCATTTAATATATATATTTTTTTAATTAATGATAATATCCTTCATAGTTTTTGCACATTTAATAAATAGAGACAAAACTTAACAAAAACATGCTGGTACTGATCCAGAGGTGAATGTGCACCTGCTGGAGTGACGTTTAGGGATTTTGTTCTGTACATGCTCACATTCACACCTTATTCTGATCTGATTGCATCTCAAGCGTCCGGGGCTAGTGTTGCAAGGGGAATGTTGCAAGCGAGAAGGAATGGAGAGACGTAGACAATGTACAGAAATCTACCAGCATGGATTGGGACACAGTAAGGGCATGCACAGTGTTAAAAACCACCACAATCTGATTAAAAGTTGAGCAAAAACATAGTTACCAACTCTCCCTAAATAACAATCTCCCTGATGTCATTGCAGTATGATGACAGAATTTAGTGTCCTATTCCCCTGCTTTGAGGCCTATGGAGGTGTCCATTTTCATGAAGGCCAAGGTGAGACTGGCAGTTATCCAAGACAAACAACATGACTTCAATAATGAGACTAAAATAGAAAATACACTTTGGTCTCTTGGTAATAGCTGCAGTGTCACCTACTTTTATTATTTCCACAAAGATGAAGAGGTCAGCGGATTCACAGTCTGCACAATACTGGAAGTATTTATTCAGTGATAAGTTAACAATCATGGCCCGGATTTGTATTAAAAACTGAGCTACTACGCATGCATAATATCTTATTTACGCTATATAAAGATATATAAAGACCGCGCTTACACAATCTATGTACAGAAATGGTACGTAGATAGCATAAATAAGTTACTATGCATACGTAGTAGCTCAATTCTTAAAACAATGTACGTAAGACGAAAACTACGTAACTGTGAATCCGGACCCTTATCATGATCAAAAACTGATGCTGTTATTTTTATTGAAAAATAGTTTTCCTGGCCGCTCTAGACACACCGAGGAGTAGAGCTAATCACAGGACTTACACCTTTGGTAGTACAGATCCCTTTACTTGTACAGAACACATCCTTTTGTGATTGTTTTGTCATAATCTCTCTGATATTCATTGCATATACAACTCTATATTCGATTTATTTTAAAAGACACATCTAAAAGGCCAGATTTACTAAGCTGCGTGAATCCGGACCCTTATCATGATCAAAAACTGATGCTGTTATTTTTATTGAAAAATAGTTTTCCTGGCCGCTCTAGACACACCGAGGAGTAGAGCTAATCACAGGACTCACACCTTTGGTGGTACAGATCCCTTTACTTGTACAGAACACATCCTTTTATATCCGATTTATTTTAAAAGACATCTAAAAGGCCAGATATACTAAGCTGCAGGTTTGAAAAAGTGGAGATGTTGCCCATAGCAACCAATCGGATTCTAGCTCTCACTTTCCTCTTACATACTAGAGAATGTCAGCTAACATCTGATTGGTTGCTTTGGGTAATATCTCCACTTGTCCAAACTCGCAGCTTAGTAAATCTGGCCCTAAATGTACTTTTCAAAGAGGTCTGACCAAAACATTGTCGTTGAATATTTGTCTTGCTATTTAAAATTCACAAAATTTCATTTAAATCCTATATGTGCCTTTTCTGCATGCTTTGCCCTATGCTGCTGTGCAAATAGTTTTATTAGAAGTCATGAGAACATTTGTGAGATAAAATTTCCAGCAATGGGCCGCTTTGTGAGTGTAATGTATGCACATCAAACTGTCTCTCTGCAGGATAGGCAGCAACTGACATCACTTCCTTTGACAGTAAACATGCCATTTTCCTTTAACATTCAGGTCTGGATTATTTTACAGCAGCTAAAAAGATATCATTGGGAACAGTTACAAAGAATTTGTTGTTACATTTCCATGGGATATACATAGACTAAGATTATTTTCTACTTTAAAGGAAGTGATGTCATATGAGATATTATTATAGCAGATAAGCTGCAGTTTGTATTTATACACAGCAAGAAAATGGCCTTGAGTATTATTATGTTTTCTGAATTTCTTCCGTTGATTGATATCAGAACAGTATTCTTTACACAAGTAGTGCTGGCATAAGAGAGCTGCACTGTGCCCATAAAGAGACTCTTTTGTATGTCTAGTTGCCAATATTAATGTCACTGTTGGATAAAACTGTGGTTTAATACTCAAGTGATTAAAGGTTTTTTTTCTCCCTCTCTTCTTTTTTTCTAAGCGCATTTTGAAGAGATTTTCATAGAAGAACATTCTAAACAGGCTATCAAACCCTTTGTAGACCTTGCAATGGAAGTAACAGTATAATCACATGACTGGAGCTTGTAGTCATCTCTAAGGCTGAATTTTATTTCAGGTCATTGTTTTTTTCTTCTGACTTTCTTCTCTAAGGGTCTAGATATATTTTTTTTATAGACTTCATTTTCCTGGGAATTTAATATTTTGCAGTTCTATGTGCCCCAAAGAACAATATGTTTTCTTTTATTTCTAAATAATTCTTATGCAACTCTAGTTTTATTAAACATCAAACATTGTTTGTTGTCTTGGTTATTAAGTAAGCTGGGATATATCTCAACCCAAGTGATGATATCTATGTGGATGCAGTTTTGTTGATGGCTTTGTAGCTTAGTAAAAGAATTTTGAATTTTAGTTTGTAAAATACAGGCAACCAATATAGAGACAGAGTGGAGCAGCTCTAGAGACTGAGGGCCATATTCAGAGAGCCAGGCAGTGGCGTACATTCTGCCCAGGTGGCATGGGGATGGGGCGTGGCACTGGCGTGACGTCATTAAAAGGTAAGTTTAATGTTTTTTAACCGAACCCACAGCCAGTAATAGCTATATTACTGGCTTAGGCCTGTTACCAGAACCTTGAAAAGCCAAATCAATCACCGGTCATTACTAGCTCCTGGAGCTCAACGCTTCCATTGCCTCCAGTACTTCTGCCACTGGCACCAGGTATGACCATTGGACTGTGTAGATCAGGGGTCGGCAACATGCGGCTTCGGAGCCGCACGCGGCTCTTTCAGCCGTCTCCTGTGGCTCCCTCCCGGACTATACAATGTCCGGGAATAATTCTATTTCAAGAGTTACATTACAAATGTAATGTAACTACAGAAATAGTATTATTCCCGGACACCGGATGTGTCACTTACACAGTGCCCGGACCGCTGCATCCAGGCACTGTGTATGTGTTGCTATGGCAACACAGCGCTGTTTTCCGCGTGAAGTGAAGTGAAGGTCCTACGTGGGGCCGCGGATGATGAACCCGGCGGCCCTGCACTTGCTGTTGCGGCCCCGCGCTGGGCCTTTACTACACAAATGCAAGCCTGGCGGCCAGCGCCGTTATCAGCGTGACGCTGCGTCATTCAGAAGAAGCGGCGCCGCAGAGGACGGAGGGTGACTGGTGAGGAAGAAGAGAGGGGAAGACAGCAAATAGGTAAGACACTTATAAAAGCTTATTGTGGGTTAAAGTATGTGAGGGGTAACGTGTGATTATATTATGTGAATGGGGTGGAGGTAATGCGCGGTTATAGTATGTGGGGTGGGTAATGCACGGTTATAGTATGTG
>WWET01001695.1:194759-211194 GCA_011038615.1 Limnodynastes dumerilii | reverse complement strand
GCGGCGGGGTCTTCCGCCTGCCGATAATAGGGAGGGTGTCCACAGCTTACCATCGCAATTTGAAGTCTCCTTAAGGGAGAAGATAGACAATGAGCTTAGACTGGGTAGGATGGTGGGCCCCTTTCCATCTCCGCTGATTCCAGATCTCACCATATCCCCCACAGGCATAGTACCTAAAAAGACTCCTGGGAAATTTAGACTGATACAGCACGTCGGTCAATGACGCAATCCCGGAGGCTTGCGCACGCTTGGTGTATCAGTCCTTGGATTCAACCCTAAGTTTAGTTAAAAGCGCTGGTTCTGGAGCCCTTTTGGCTCCTGCCCCTCCATCCCTCCTGCTTTCGGTAAATGGGTTTTCACATCCAGGGTTCATTCTATATTGACCGATGTTTACCCATGGGCTGCTTGGTGTCTTGTGCCTACTTTGAGGCATTCAGCAGTTTCTTACATTGGTGCATCGTTACAGGAACAGACCACACTGGGGTGGCTCACTACCTGTTCAAAAGTTCAGTCTCTGGTGGGTTCCTTTAGGTTCGCATGCCGGGTTATCCCATTCGGTAACGTATTTTGCCGTCGGCTAGATCGCTCAACTGTGGGCATCAAGAACCCCAAGGCATGGATCCCCCTCTCAAGAGATCTGAAAGCGGATCTTGGCGTGTGGGATTCATTCTTCACAAGTTTTAACGGGGTATGCATATGGCCTGTGCCGGAGGTGTCCAGCCAGGAACTGCAGCTTTATACAGACGCGGCAGAGGGAGCCGGGTTTGGGGAATATTTCCAGGGTTCTTGGTGCGCAGAGTGTTGACCAACCCAGCTAAGAACATGGTCCTTTTAGAACTCTTCCCAATTGTAGTGGCAATAGAATTATGGGCGCACCTTTTTCAAAATAGGGGAATTGTATTCTGGTGTGATAACCTTGTGGTGCAGGCCATAAATCGGCAGAGTGCGTCCTCCGCTCAGGTGGTTCGTTTGCTCAGACACCTTGTTTTGAGGCGTCTTGAGCTTAACATTAACTTCCGGACAGCACATGTCCCCGGGGTTGACAATGGGTTGGCGGACGCCCTCTTCAGATTTGATTCGCCAAGATTTCATCAGCTGACCCCTGAGGCAAGTTTGACTGGCACACCCTGCCCTGTCTCTGTTTGGCAGGTGGCCGGTGCCAGTTAGAAGAGTTAATGCTAAAATCTTTAGTGTCCTCCACTGCCCGGAGGTATCAAGCCGCATGGGGAAGCTGGCTGGCCTTTCGCTCAAGTCACGGTAGGGAGGCACACAGTTCGCAATCCTCCGTTTATGATTTTATGATTGAGGAATTTCATAAGGGCAGAACGAGGTCACGCATCAGATCTACCTTGGCGGGCATAGACTTTTGGTTTAAGTCGCGCGGCGAGCCGGATCTTACAAAAGGCTTTATGGTATCTAAGGCCCTTAAAGTGTATGCGGGAGCCTTCCGCATTGGGGGGATCTGATCACAGCCTCAAAGAACTCCTTCACAACGGGTCTGTTAGTGCGCAATGTTGTTCCCCATACCAGGTCCATATCCTGTCGAATTCACAAAGGGAAGACCAATTTAGGAAGGGAGAGGCCATTGGGTGGAGTTAGGTAGGCACCCAAACCCAGAGGTTTTCCCAGTGGAGTGGGGTTTAATATTTGTGGTAATTAGGCCACAAGATTGCCCTGTGTGGTTCGCCCATGCGAACGGAATTCCGCTGTCCTGCTATCAGTTTAAAGCTGTTTTTCAGGACACACTGATACGCATGGGTTTGGACCCGACCAACTACGGCACGCACGCACTCGTTCCGGATCTGTGCAGCTTCATCTGCAGCTGCCCAAGGCCTCCCGGTGGAGGACATTAAGTGCTTAGGCCTATAAATCCTATCTGTGGCCGTTATCGGAGGACTGAGAGGAAAGACCTATGTGGGTTCCTGGATGGTGTGAAGCAATGCTGGCGTCAGTTAATACAGCATATGTTGCAATTTTAATTTGTTTTTTTGTTGTCATTGCAGGTAGTTTTTTCCTTGTGTGCCTTCCTCCCCGCCACGGAATGGACATGGTTACCGGGATTAGCCAGGTAACTGGCTCACTGCATCAGGTGCATGGGGCGCGAAAGGCTTTTTCCTACCGTTACCAGAGGCAGCATCATAGTTCCCCATATTCTATATAGTCTTGCCCTAGTTATCTGGGGGTTTTCACCTTCGTACGGATCCGTTGGCATCCCTATTTGCTATCCCTAGATTAGGTGCATGTTTTTTCAAATGTCAAGCTCACCTTTCATAAATGCTTATAACCGTGTTTCCTTCTTTCCCCACAGCGGTTGCCCCGCGGAAGCGGGTGGTAGGTCACTTGTTTGTGTTTTGGGCTAGGCAATTTGTGGACTCATCTCGTTGGCTCCTCCCCAATGATTTAGAAGTTATCTGGAAAGGTGTTAGAGGCATGTTGTGGCCTGCGGTACTGGAGCGCCTTGCCGGAGATATGCTAGTGGAGCAGCGCCCAGATATTGTTGTCTTGTCTTGTCGTTGGTGGTAACGACATAGGCCGCATCCCGGCAGTGGAGTTGTCTTGGGCCATCAAGGAAGATCTCCAGCTAGCCCTAAGCTGGTGGCCCGAGGTGAAGTGGTGTTGGTCCGATATTATCCCTCGCCGCATTTGGCGTTGCTGGGAGAATGGGGCAGTCATTGATAAAGTGCGCAGGAAGATCAACAGGTCAATTAAAGTATTCCTGTTGCGGCATGGGGGTTCGGTTGTCCATCACCCCAGAATTCGGTTTGAATTTCAAAATCTTTATAGACGCGCTGGGGTTCACTTGTCTGAGGAGGGTACGCGGTTATTTTTGGAGGATATTTTTGAAGGGATGAGGTGTGGCTTGGTTTGGTCTGATGGTGGAGGTGGGCTGGTCATTATGGACCAGCTTGGCGGAAAGCAGGTTATTTTCTCTAGTTGCTTAGTAGTTGGTTTTCTTAACTTATGGTTGGTATTAGGTTTTTTTTACGACAGGTTTTGACATTGCTCAGGATTACAAGTGGTAATCAATTTGATTTGATTTGACTTGTTCATTTGTTGTTTCATGGTTAACCCGAGGTTGTGGACGATCCCGCATGGTGCTTAAGTGAAGTACTGTACCGAGGGTGTTTTTGTTTGCTTAATTTTTATGCCTTTTGTGGCTTGTTTGTTAAATAAGTGTAAGTTGACATTTTATTCATGATTCACTGTTTTGTTGACACATGCTTATCGTGATCAAATACATAACCTGCTTTCTTTGCCCCATCAATTCAATCAATTATATTGGTTTAACCAATTTCATAACTTAAATTAATAAAATGTAATTAATGTTGTCAGTGTTTCATTATAGGTTAAGTCATAGGTTAAGCTTCTCCTGAGGGACACGGGAAGGTCACACCCATCACGTATAAGACGTTTAACAGAATTTAAAGTTCGCCGTGCATCGGCCCTGGTTACCATATCATCAGAAAAAGGGAATTTCCCGACTTCAATAAGGTTGATGTAGAGCAAAAGAAAGATAGAAATCCCTGTGCTTGGAATCTTTAAACAGACCTAAAGTACATGAAGGAGCATGAATCCACAAATTGCCACGATATCAGAGCTATGTGCCCTATTTAAATGTATTTCAGTTCAGTGTACCCAGCATTTCTTCTCGTCCTCTGATGACGGTATCAAACCGGATGCCGAAACAGTTATAGGGCCACAAATGGGCAGGTTTTATGCATACTTTATGGCATCTTAATATCTGCCTATTTAAATGTATTCATGGACTATTGGACTGGACTATGGTTGTAATTGAATTTGAATTCCAACTAATGATTCTGATGCATTGCCTCCAGGATTGTCTACATTTCATTAATCATACCTCCTTCCTTATTGTATATATTGCACTGTGTTGTTGATTTGTTTGAACTATATTTTTGACCTTTTTGGTATTCTTAGTAGAGCAGGCTATCATTCAGTACACATGGCTTTTGTGTGATCAGTTTTCTAATAAATATAACTTTTTGCAACAAGTATATCTTTTTTTATTTTTGAGGTGGTGACTGTGTCCCTTACCTCCGCATCCCTCCTCTGCCTTGCTCTTTTCATTACAGGCTCTTCATCACACACACAGCGTCCTCCACACTCTCACACAGCAGTCAGCTGAAATCTCACAAAGGGCTCTATTTACAAAGATCATTTTAATGTAATAGGGCCAGTTTTCACTTCAAAACTGGCCCTATCGCATTAAAATGAAGTCTATCATATTTACAAAATGCCGGAGCGGAGTTTTACACAACGCTCCCGGAGTTACACTAACGCCAACTCAGACTGGCATTAGTGGTAAGTATTCCGGCGATGTCCCCATATACCCATCTTTTCCTCCTTTTCCTTCCTAATAGCTGTTATTAGAGGGAGGAAAAGGGGGTTATGTATGGGGAGAACGTCGGAATACATAACAATGTTGCCGGAGTAAAAAAATACAAAAAAATTTTAGAACTTAAAAAAAAAATTCAATAAAAAACATAAAAACATAGAAAATATAAGAAAATATTTAAACTCACCTGTCCGGTCCCAGCATGAACACACTGCACATGCGCAGTGTTTCTCATGTCAGGACTTGGGAAAATTTCAAAGTGCCTAAAGAGAAGCACTGTGCATGTGCAGGGTTTCTCATGTCGGCAATGACATTTTTCTAAGTCCCGAAGGAGAGCTACTGCGCATGTGTAGTACTTCATTCATGCATCGCATGAATGTGAAGTACTGCGGCGGGTCATCGCGGGACCTCGCAGGAGGGGTGAGTATTTGTAAATACTATCAACGAAGCTGCAAGGCTCTCTGCGATGATAAGCGAGCCTGATGCAGCTTCGTTCACAGGGAACGAGGAAGGTAAGTAAATAGATCCCAAAGTGTTGATTTTATGTCAGCGGCTAGTTTACGTAGCTCACGATCTGGCCCTTTGTGGTTACCTGTACTGCTAAAATGCCCTAAATATGAGGACAAAAAATAATAGGAACAAGTTAAAAAATACACTTGTTCCTAGGTCCACATTGCTGCCATAAAAAACCCTTTAGATTCATGCAGTCTCTTCTATACAATTGCTTAAAGTTAAAAAATAAGGAAAATAAGGCAGATTTTATTTAAAAAAAACAAACTGATAGAACTATGCAACTGCTATGTAAACAATAGATTAAAGGTGCAGCTAGACAAACATTGACCAGAGTAGTTTGTTGATCCTTTTAATCACCATTCTCTAAAAGCCTTCTCAGAACATGAGTGGCAGCATCTCAAGCACTCTCCCCAGGATCTTTCTCGGTATCTTTATGACAATGCAGATGGATCCTATACTAGTACTTGCAGCACGTCATAAAATCAAACAACAAAGCTGTCTGCCTGTATATGGAGCCATAGTCTTTTCACACCTTTCTGTAAGTGTTATGTTCACAACATAATGCAAATAATGAGCACGCTATTGATTTGTCCAGCCTGTGTCAAGTATAGTGCTATAGTGTCACAAAAAGCCTTGTATTTACAGTATCTAAGGCAGAGCAACAAGATTAAGAAGTCTAATAAATTAAACAGACTTTAGAAAGAAAAATGCATCAGCAATTCAATTTAATTCAAACCTTTAACTCTGAACAGACACTAATTTAAGAGATTATTAAAATTCCTCTTTTTCAATAAAGGAACAATAGGTACGTGCTGAAATACAATGTTTTCATAGTCATTTCTTTATAAATCTGAAGCAAACTATAACTGTCCTTTTATATGATTCTCACAAATTAAAGGCCCAATAAAATCAGGGAGAAATGGAAATTAGATTTACTGATGATTATGACTGAGCAGAAACAACTAGTGATGAATACAGGGTAAGGTAATGAACAATAAATGTGCATTAATAGATATTATAATACGTGGGAAAGAAAGTATGAATAACAGACATCAGACTTGATGGCCCTTTACACTTCCATAACCTACAAACATCAATGCAATCTCCTTTATATACCCTGAAGGCTTCTAGTAACTGCTAAATGTCTGTCCATGACAATTTTGTTCAAACAATAATAATACATGATAGATCGATGACAATGAAGTTTTCCTGTGATAATCTGATATAGATTTGCTAACTTTTGTATGAAATTCAATTCTGTTTGATCGTATCTTCATATGTTTTATTTCTGCCTGCAATATTGATTCAGCAGCTCAGGTGCCAGCTGTAGAAAAAAATTAAATAAAATACAAATCCATATAAAACTGTATAAAAAGCCGTCACTTATTACTGCATTATTGCAAAGAAAATAATAATAATAATAATAATAATACAGCATTTACTAAAAATGAATATTAAGAAACATTTGCAAATTTTTCTGGAGTAAGTAAAATTTGTCTTCTTCTAACATTTGTAATATATATGGTGGACCACACCTTACCCACACATTTGCCTCCTAAACTTTTGAAACATTGATGACACTGATGACAATTATGCATATATAATAATAATAATAATAATAATAATACAGCATTTACTAAAAATGAATATTAAGAAACATTTGCACATTTTTCTGGAGTAAGTAAAATTTGTCTTCTTCTAACATTTGTAATATATATGGTTGACCACACCTTACCCACACATTTGCCTCCTAAACTTTTGAAACATTGATGACACTGATGACAATTATGCATATATATAATATAAACCAATACAATTTATTGCAAATATCATATATAAGCAAGAAAATACACAAACTAAAACACATGGAAATGATGCATCTACTCTACAGTTATTGATCAAGTGCAGATGTGCTATTATTGTGAATATTGACAATGTCTGACAGTAGAAGACATCAATAGTCAGCTTTGTCACACATGGGAATAATTAGCTTGCAAATCTCCAAAATGTGGTACATATCAAGAAAATGAGCCATTTGGTTGAATGTATTGTTCAATGGAATAAATGTTTATTTCAAACAACTTTGAATATTAATAGATTATCGAAAGCATCTCATTTAGTAATTCATCATATATTTTGTCAGTCTGTAGCTTTTATTTATAGCTTTTCTTAGCTATATTTAAAAACAGTGAGACACACTTACAAGATATAGAGGTAACAGCAACAAGCATAAGGCAGTTAATGCAAAATTTAGCCCCTCTCCTTGCCCTAAAAATAACAGCATAATTGTGATTTAAGCTCAACAGGGAAAATAATGCAGGATTTAGAGTGAAACATTTGTGAGGTTTTCTCTCTGCAAAGTATCAGCCCTATCAGGAAAGAGGGTATCATCAATAAATAAATACATTTTGCAAAGATGCAAATAAATGTAACATTCCATAGAAAATTCAGTTAAAAGTTCAGATTTTAATGGCAAGGTTATGTTTAAATAAAGCTTGAACTGTTTTGAAATGCTTCCTAAAGCAAACATGAAGATACTATGATATAATTTAGGTGTTTCCTGCTTAAATTTATATCTCAACAACATCCATGTTCAAACGCATGTCCTTGATTCATACTCAGAGGAATCTTGTGTAATAACGTTCATCAGAATCCTGAAATAAAGATTTGCCATGGCTTTATTGTATGCCTGCTTGTATATTATTGTGCACAGGAGCTACTCAGAACTGTGAGGAAGGTGACTGTTTCTTTCCACCTGGTTTTATGTGTTCGAAGCTGATAAGCAGTCTGTGAAATGTAACTCAGATTACAGTTAATAACTTACAATGCAAAACAACTGCTAGTAGGCTATGGAAAAAATACGGATATACTAATAACTAAGGGAAGATTTCGCAGTCAGAGGCAAGATCTATTTTTAAAAAAATTATCGTTTTTTCAGGTAAGAGGGCTGAGCAAATTGAGCAAATAAAATAAAGGTATATAATTCATGGATTATCAGCACATTTTGTCAGACTCATCTGGTGAGGAATATTGAACAATCGCTTCATAAACTGTATTTATAAGTGATACTGTGTTATTATCATCGTCATTACTATCATTATTAGTCTTAATAATAATAAATAATAATAATAATGACAAAAAATGTCATTCTTTCTTTATGTTACCCACAATCAATAGTGCATATGTTTAATTATTCAAATGCAGCTACTATAAAAAAAAATGCAGCTACTACAGGTAATGTAAAGCATAGATATAGCATTAATATTGACTATACATAAACATAACCTAGAATCAGTCAGAAATGCCTCCAATGCACTGCAAAGTGTTTTCTGTCATGGCCATTTACCCCTGGCTCTAGCAATGCACACATCTAAATGTCTATACCAAGCGTCCTTTTCAAATTCTACTTTTTTTTCTCTTGCATTTACACTTTCTTTGTGGATTCTTTTATTTTTGTTGTTTTCATTCCCCCATTGCATTTCTATTGTTATTCACCCTGTTTATTGCTTCAAGCATCTCTGACACACTGGACATCATCTGAAACTACAAACGACAGGATGCAATAAGCTTGAGAATAGCAGTAATCTGAGGAAGGTTCTTCATTCACTCTTGTTCCTAACTCTCTGTCTTCTTATCCTACATAGAAAAAAAAAATCAATACCACCTCACAGGGCTTGATAAAAGCGTTGGACGAGTACAGCAGGCATGCTGGATATAGTAAATTAAAGTGATCAAAATTTTCCAGTTGACTCTGCCTATAGCCTACATAAACTAACAACCCTGTCTGCCCAGTGCCTGTCATCGTGGAATCTTTTTTTAGCCATGTCTTCTATTACCGCGCAAACAATATGTGAATGCATGTATGCTGCTACTACTGTTTTAGTCAAATACACAATGTGTTTGCAAGGATTGTGTGATTATTGTGCACCATGTTTATCCCAGAGCCAGTGTGTCTAAATAAAATAAGAATGTTTTAAAAGTAATGCATTTGTGAAATTACATTACATTCTTTTATCCTTTCTTAGAGTTCTTATTTCACACTTGCATTGAATGAAAGGAAAAGGCTTTAGCTGATGTAAAAGCAAAGGACTTTTTACCTATTACCTTTCAATCCTGGTTTGTCTTCACTGCCTACACTAATATCCACTGAGCAGAACACACAGCACTGATATAGCACACAATTGTGTGCTATGTTATACACTCAAGAAAGATCTGCAAGTACAATCCACAAAGAGTGTTCCTAAACAGAAATAGTTCTTCTATTTAAAGGTTGTTACTGTGGTTTTTAACTCTTGTTTTGCTTATTTTTAAGGTATATATTAAAAAATCTTGAGTTTTTTAAAATGATTGCAATGGATATTATTATTATTAGTAGTAGTAGTAGTAGTAGTAATTTCATTATTATCAGGGTTTTTTGTGAGGGCATTCAGTGTATTTTAGCAATTTGGGGGATTAACTGATACAGGACCTTTTTTTTGTTCAGCCACTACAGTGGAGCATAAAATGGACTCAGAGCATGACAGTGGTGATCTGCGTTCTTCTAAAGCATAAGTAAGAGCAGTCAGTAGCAGGGAGAAGGTAAGGACTTCCTTTTTTAATACAATTTTAGCAATGATAAAGCAAAATTAACTACAACTGATACCATCAGAAACACCCAATTAGAATTAAGAGACCCCCATCTCTATACACCTTTTTTCTGCTGTTTCTTGAAGCATACATTTTGGTTGCTTATTCAAGTGTCACAAACCGTGGTACTTACTGCATTAGGGGTCATCTTTCTGCTGCCCTTTCTGGCCATTTTCTTACCATTACCCAGGACTATTTCATGGGCACTGCCATCTTGGAATCATCACATGACTTGTTCCAGCCAGTTAGTCCAGTTCTAGGAATCACATGATCAGTCTATCCAATCCTGGTCATGGGCAATCTGTTTAAACCCAGAGCACTGTATCCACTGTGCCAGTACATCTTGGTCATTCAAGTTACCTGGTTCCTGTTTACTCCTTGCAGATCTCTGTCTGCAGTCTTCAGCTTGCGGTAATCAGCCTGATTATCCCAGTCAGCAGTGAACCATCTGCAGCTTCAGACCTCTGCTGTCTGCAGATTGTTATTCATGGTCCAATCTAGGTCAAGTCCTGTTCCAGTTCATGTCTATTGCTGGTCCAATCCAGGTCAAGTCAAGTCCTGATCCAGTTCATGTCCATTCCTGGTCCAACCCAGGTCCAGTTCAGTCCTGGTCCAACCCAGGTCAGGTCAAGTCCAGTCCAGTCCTATTTCAGTCCAGGTCAAGTCCAGTCCTGGTCCAGTCCAGCCAAGTCTGCCTTGTCCTGTCCAATTAAGCCTTGCCGTGTATCTTAACCCTTTGCCCACTAACACATGAACAGATCATATATCAAACCCTCTAGCTTCCAACACCACAAGAAACACTATCACATCCCCGGAAACCCAGCGCAGATACCTAACCAAGTCAGTACCATATAGCAAGCTTCATTCTTTAATATTGGATTCTCAAACCCATCAAATTTATTGTCATTCCTCACAGTTCTTGTTTTCTCTAACCCATACAAGTGTGACAGGTGGAGTGGAAGAGGTTAATGTTTAGTGATTATTAGCTTAGTACATATACCGCAAGAAAAGGGAAGTTCAGTGTTGTTTGCTGCTATTCGCTGCTTCTGCCCATATACTAATATGAAGAAACTAGTTGATTAATGTCTTATCATAACCAAATAAGGTGGTAGAATGATGGGTCTCATCCTGTCTGGATAGACAGATGAGGAAGGGTGTTGACACTGTGTGTGGATGGACATACGATAAGGCAGGTGTACTCACTGACGGTATAGTTGGGATCCCATAGCCTCTTGGGTGGACCTTCTTGCTTTTTTTTTTAAACATAGCTAAAGCTAAGTATATGGTCATCCTTTACTTTAAAGGGTTCCTAGATATCACTGTTAATATATATGTGATTAAGCTGCTCCTGGTGTAGTTTGAGTTACTTTTCTAAGATTGCTAGATATGATTTGTTATTTGATTAAGTCATAACTTTTATAGTTTGTTTTACTGTTTATCAGCTACTGTTGCAGACTGTTTAGTGAAGTAACACATGGAGACATATTTTAAATTGAGTCCCACGGGACAGGTAATAATTAGATTCAGAGCAGAAGTCAGATACTAGCCATAGTAGTTGGTGAAGTACGTCTTTGAGGCCGTTAGTGGTTGTGTGTAGAGGGACAGCTGATGGATATAAGTTAGGGCCGGAGACTGTCATGCTCCGATGCTAAGATAGACGGGCCTGATGGTATTTCAATGAATGTGTCCTGTCCAGTGTAGAACAGTGCATATTATCTGTACAGTAAAGATTGTTCTCATCAGACATCTTATAGGCTTTATAACCCGATACTATCCTGTCTGCTGTTATACTATGGTCTAATATCTGCATCCTCCTATACGATGCATAGTGTGTGTAATTTAGATTGTCAGCTGGCATAGGGACCCAGTTTCTGGTCACAGAGCCAACAGGAGAAAGTTGTGGGTTATATCGCAAATAGACTGTGTTCTGAGTAATGTTTGTCAGATTTTGATGCTTTTTATTATGAATAAACATTTATGATTTCATTTGGTCTTGTGTCTCTGTTGAACGCCTGGAATCTGAATCCAGTTAGAATGGGTACCAAAGCCCCATCTTCTACAACAAGTTAGGTTTTCCCCTCACTATTCAGCTAGATAACTGTAAGGTTTTCCCCTCACTATTCAGCTAGATAACTGTAACTTCCAGAGCCATGTATTCCTCTCCATGTGGCAAGTGGGCACTCATGTCTACACTCTTGTACATAGTATCATAGTGCCAGATCCAGACCCCTTCACGCTTTAGGTGCATACGGGGGTCAGTAGTTGCAGCTGTAGAGGGGAGTGCACACCCCGGCACTCCCCACTATCAGTAGTAAATCTGGCTACTGTAACTTTTATGAGCAGATCTGCGTCTGTACGGATTCCCCACCCCTGACCACTCATTTAATTGCCTATTTCCACCTGTATGGCTGGATACGGCACTTGTAAATGAAGGGTAACTTAGTTAAGTGTGTATGTAGATACACTAGTAAAACATCTGGAGCATGCATGCGCAGATGTTCCGAGACAGGGGACTTACGAAAATGATTTGCGTAAGTCCACTGTCGGACTTAGTTCTGGATCTGGCCATAGAGCAGTAAAATAAGCAGACAACTGCATTCCCCATTAATACTATCTTAAGCACCCTTCATTTCATTTCTGTCTCTTTTCATTATCACCACTCTGGATCTACCTACTTCCAAAAACATAAATTGGATAAAAACAGGGCTGTTGTAATGTTTATTTTATTTTACTACTTTATTGTATTTTTAACTGTTAAAATAACTTTATTTGAATGTTCTACTGAGTTTTTCATGAATGGAATTCTACAGCATTGTGCATCATTAAACTACTGTAAGGCGCAGTGGTAAACACAGGGTTTTAAAAGGTGTGATTCCAATGTGAATATTACATGTGGAGTACATTAGGGGTCTGGACATGGCACACTACATAAAGTACATGTGCTGATATATTAGGTATCTAGTCATGGCAAATACTATAATATATTAAGTATTTATTAGGCTATGGTAATGGCAGTTCCCAGACTCCTATTATTTCCGAATTCCCTTTGCGATACCTGATTGACACTTTAGTTATTTATTTATTTGTTAGAATAAAATTTATTGTATAAGGTTCATCGTATGTCTAAAGGAAAACTAAACTTGTTCATGTGGATAAAACTTTTTCATATGGACATTCTTCGAATGAGAGATCGGTGCTTCCGTCGTGGCTCCCTGCTGGGACCACATCCGAAACTTAATTGCCTGCTTCTGTTGATCTATAAATTACAGCTGCTATTAGTGCTATCCCTGAAGAAGTCGACGCAAGTTAATGCCAAATTGGCAGACGAAACGCGTGGATATTAGTCCCCTCACACTGAGTCATCTGCAACACTGCCCTGGCACTAGGATCACCAGCTTGTCCGCCCGAGGTCTGGACGCACATCTGAGAGGAGGACCGGCTTTGGTGATAGACTATTCCTGTGGCCGATATAAAAACTGGATGCAGATAAGACTCCAAACATTACTATATGCTTATTTATTTTTGTTTAATGGTACACAGTCATTTTTTATATGCTTGAAGTAAACTGGTTTTAAATGATAATGCACGATGTCTCCATGAAATCTTTATCTTGCATGTATCCCGCAGTGCCGCTGAGCAACTGAGGAGTGTTTAAAACACATGTAAAAATATCCATTGTGGTACGCTTACATCCTATTTTTATGCACAGTGGGGCTGATTCAGAGATACGATTTCCACGGCACTTAGGAGCGTATATTAAGGATCTTAGAAAATTTGCATTACTGCGCATGCGCAGTAATAGTGCAACGCTGCATATATCCCGCAGTGCCGCTGAGCAACTGAGGAGTGTTTAAAACGCATGTAAAAATATCCATTGTGGTACGCCTACATCCTATTTTTATGCACAGTGTGACCTTTCTATAACACATATTGCTAATAGTGTTATATATATGAGGTGAAGGGACACTACCTATCACTAGCAATACCTACAACACATTGGGTGAATTCCCTACTACTTTGAATATACTACACTATATTACATTGTGATTTGTCTCCCCCCCCCCCCCTCTTATTTCTCATCCTATCCCACGTTTGAGCTTTCATAAGGAGACAACATCCTACTACAAATCATATATTACGGATTGGTATCTCTCTCTCTCCCTCTCCCTCTCCCTCTCCTTTACAGTCAACATCTTGAAGCCACCCCCCTTACTGGCGCCCACAAAGCCATGGCCTCATTTTGGGTTTTCCCTGGTATTGGATTTTTTTTAAACTTTTTTTTGTAAATATTAATTACTTGGGGGTTTTTTTTTAAATTCCTATACATAGTCCGGATCCAGATATAAGATTGTTAAATCCACACTGTAGCGGATCAGCGGTCGTACGGACTGATCCGCCCGTCGCAGTTAAGGCAGGCTTATGGCAGTATAAGCTGCCATAAAGCCCGCACGACAGAGGGGAGTGACAGGGGGTGTGCACTCCCCTCTGTCTCGCGTAATTTCAGACTCCCGTGCACACGGAAAGCATGCAGGGGTCTGAATCCGGTCCCATGTTATTATTTAATCCCCAAAACTCTCCAAATCAACTCGAAGTTACTGAGTAGTTCCACAAGATTATAAAAAGTTTGAAATATTGCCAACATTAGCAACCCTGAGCTTAAAAACAGGACTAAGCACATTCCCTGTTTTCAAACTTCTGAGCCGTCACCATTTAACTTGAAAGCATTAATGCTTTCCCTATATACACCCTGATGAAAACCGTAAGTTTTTGGGTACGGAACTAACATGTTACAATATTGCAGCGCTGTTCACTTGCTGAAATTTGAAGTCTCTTGCAGGGGTGTATCTATGGGTCCAGCGCCCCATCATGTGCCTCCACCCCCCCAGTACTCAAATCATGTGCCTCCAGCCTCCCCCAGTACTCCCATCATGTTCCTCCAGCAGCCTCCTGCAGTACTCCCATCATGTGCCTCCAGCCTCCCCCAGTACTCCTATCATGTGCCTCTAGGCTACAGCCCCCCCCTCTGGTTTTCTTACCTTACCTGTGTCCTCCGAGAGGGACTGCGGCTAGAATTTACGTCCTGCGGTGGCCGAGACTTGCAAAGGAAATTAAGTCCCACGGACACAGAGAAGCCTGTGACCGCGGGTATCCTGGCAACCAACCAGCCCTCATTTTAAAAGCATTCAGCCGCAGTCTGACTCACAGACCAGCACTGCACCAGGCAACACTATCTCTTAGCCACGGATGACATCGCCGGGTGGCGCACACCTGGCCGGTGCCATCCTGGCCAAGGGGGTAGATATGCCTCTGGTCTCTTGAGTGCCTAAATTTGCATGCTAGCTGTAAATTTCACATTTCACTCAGTCCCCTATGCACTGATACATGAATTTTTTGTATTTTTGTCTTGCTGTCAACTTTGTGTCATGACTTGTACCACCCTGTATGCTCTATTTATGTTTATGTTTACTCAGTTTTCATGTCTTGCCTGTGCTTGTATATAACCTGCACTGTGCTGTGGATCCTTTGTTGTGCCTTATGAATAAACTTTAATAATAGGTTTAAGAACATATAAGCAAAATAAGGACACAAGCACCAGAACAATACTACTTCTAAAATGTAAGTCATTTGCGTTTTAATAAGTAAAGTCTTTTGATTGTGGGTAAAAAAAAAGAAAGAAAATAATGTTTAGTTATTATTGTTATTATTATTTATTTTATAGGGTTTTTTTTACAGGAAACCATTTTGGGGTCTTTCCTCATTATTAAGCAATTAAAAAAAAATGTTTTCCTTATTATTTAAGTCATAAGAAAATCACTTATCAATACAATTTATCAAGCAATTTCTCAGCATCCCTCATAAAATTATTATCTGCTGAACTGTAAATCCTGTGAATCATAAACCTTAATATTATGCTCAGTGTTTTTACCTGCAAATACTATGGCAGTCTGCAACAACTGTACAGTACTGTGGATCATATGTTGTGCCTTATAAGCTAACATTATTATATTACCATGTGTTAATTATTATAGTAATATCATTAGTTATTTTATATTATTATTATTATTATTATTATTAATAATAATAATAATAATAATAAGCCACACCATCAGAGACCTTCGCATTCTTCTGAATTTTTGTAAAATTATCTGATGTTGGCATATTGTTGCTTAATAGTTTTAGTTTTTCATCAAAATGAAACATTTGAGAAGAATCTCTGAAATTCTGTCCTAAGTCTTCCAGGGATCTGCCAATTTAGGGGAAAAAAAATAAAAATACAGCATATCCAGTCCTGAAAGGGTTTACCAGTATTCCACCACAGTAGTTATGCAGACAGCAGAATCTGAAACAAACTCCCTACCTCAATCTGTTTGTGCTCTTGTCTGCTATTTTCAAGGGTTTTTAATCACAACTGTAGCAGATTGATCAATGACAGATATAAGCAACAACTTTTGCATGCCAAAGGTGCAGGATATTTTTATCTGAGATAATATTTCTCTCCTAAAAAGGCCCTGCTCTGCTATGTATTAATTAAAATCTAAATACTAAATATTGATTTATGCGTTATCAGGCAGAGCAGTTGGGCCCTGCCACATTGATTTTTGCTGTGATTTATTATCATATTTAAGAAAAATCATTTTGTGTGATTATACGAGGAAATAGACTTTAGTGAGGGTGTAATTCTTTTGTATCACTTTTGTTGTGAGGAAGACTGGCCAATTCCTCAATTGTGTCTAAGATTGCAGATATCCTTCATTGCTTCTTCTCTTTGGCTTCCGACAGCTAATGCTTTAAGCCTGCTTGGTCTTGTCATTAGGAATAATGGGTATTAGGATAAGCTCTTTAATCACAACTAACATACACAGATGGTATGAACCTAACATCTCCAAATTATCAAATTATTAACAAGTATTTATTTGTAACAGGTTTAGATTTGGTAAC
>WWET01001695.1:181831-194710 GCA_011038615.1 Limnodynastes dumerilii | reverse complement strand
TGGGGAGGACTGCAAGTCAAACATGCAAAATGCCCACATTCATTTATCTGTAATCATACGTACTGTAAAAATTCTAAATATATGTTATTTACGCTCTATTGTAATAGCAAATAAATACAAACTCAGCAGTAACTGTGTTAGTCTCTTTACTCCTTTTAAGTCGGACACAATCACAATTAAAGCAATTAAAAACACGGATAAGATAACTTTTTTTCTACTATTATTTTAAAGATATAATTGAACATATTAAACCTAGACCAGAGCTGAGTGTACACCAACTGGCTTGATGCTTCTCTGTGTGATTTGCTACTGCGCATGCTCAGAACTTAAAAACACGCAGTCACGGCCGATTAAGATCAGGGGCTTGCAAGCTGAGGGGCGTGTTGAGGTGTGTAGCCAATGTACAGTGAAGGTGTGTCCAGGCAGGTGCACCCGATCTAGATCAGAACGCAGACGTAACAAAGGTTGAAATTTGCACCTCCTGCAGGCAGTTGCAGTCCCCACTATGATGGGCTGCTTTAAGAAATAGTGACAGACGAAAGTTACTTTTCGGCTGTCTCTATTTTGAATAGGGAGCCTTTTTGGAATTTCTTTTTATAAATGGCTGAGTATGCCAATTGGCATACTTAGCCATTCATTTTTGCCAACCCGCCATAAACCCTCCGCTGACAGCTCCAGAGAGGTGAGTAGCCTCTCCGGGGACTTTTAGTGTTAGGGGGGGTTAAGGTTAGGCTCTTAGGAATGGAGGGTTCGGGGTAAGGGCCATAGAAGGGGAGGGTTAGGGTCAGACTGGGGAGAAGGGAAGGTTAGGATCAGGCTGCGGGGAAGGGAGGGTTAGGGTCAGGCTGCAGGGAAGGGAGGGTTAGGTAGGAAGGCTATGGTTAGAATTAGGGAAAGGGTTGGGTTAGTTCTTAGGTTTACCTTTCGGAGCACCGTGTTCGGTGCTCAGGGGATCGATTGCTGTGCCTCATCGAAGCATAAGCATATCCCTCCCAGTTCGAAACTGGCTGGGAGAGAACGGTTGAAATAGGGCCGTTCTTAGCGGGGACCCACACCCCCTGCAGTTCATGTCTAAGTAAGCGGGGGGAACTCATTCAGAAGCCAATTTAGTACCCCTCAACTCAATTGTTGTCCAGCAAAATACATTAAAATTTATATAGAATCACTGTTGGAATATTGTGAGGTTGCTGTTTATGTCACAGCACAATAATAAAAAAAAAGATTTTTTCATATTTTCCTGTAAATTCGTTTTTTATTGCTTGGATCATAAACACTAAAACTGAAGCTTCCGTTCTGCTTATAACAGTTGTAACCCGTTCAAACACATTATAAAGCCCTGCACTTGCAGAGCGTATTTGGAGACATAGCAGCAGAGAGCTTGCTGTGCCTATCCGCCACATGTCGTTATTTACTTCCCATCCAGATGTCCCGATTACTTGCTCATGTGGATTGCATGTAACAAAACGTCCCTTTCAGCACACAAGTACAGCCCGCAGGAAGCACTACTATTTGTGCTCATACCTGGATTATGACCATTGTGTGCAGAATTATTTCTGAATTGTAGTTTGGGAAAAACAAGTTCTCTGGTTCACTTTACTGCATATTACACATATAACCCAGATATGTATTAATTTATAAGCCATGTGTTTTGTATAAAAATAAGTAGGGTTATTAGAAAAATAACATTTGTAGTGCAACTGTCACAGATTAGGCGACCTACAAATGATGTTACAATATACTGATATGCAAGTCTATAATGTATATCTATTTGACATTAAATATAAATTTTAGATATAGAAAGTTAAATTATTTTTTGTGGAGTTCTTGGAGGTTTATTTTTCCCATTTCCCCAGTCTTACAGATAATGTTCAAATTTCTGTTTCCTATACTTGGAACTGCAGACATGCTACCAATACAGATACTTAGGCAAATGTGAACAATGTATATATTATATATATATGGAAACAAGGGGGAAATAATTCACCAGCGCAAATATATACAATTTAGTTCAAAAAGTGACGTAAAGAACCTGTAAGGTAGGGGGCAGCTCCAATCTGTGGCTAAGTCTGCTGTAGTTCCAGGCTTATAATGAAGTATTGTGTTGATTGTGAGATCAAAGCGCCTATAAATAGTGACATCTTATATCCGATCTATCTAGGTTATTTATTTAATTATTTACTTATTTGTAGTCTACCTTGTGGCCACTATTTAGTTATTTTTTTATGTTGGAGTACCTTTCTGTTACATATTCTATTTCTCCCATTTTCCTTAGTTTATATTCATACCTTTATTTATATTATCTCCTCATTGTGTTGATATAGCTTTTATGAAACTTTTGATATCGGTATAGATATACTACCTAAGGTTTCCTGTTAATGACCGCCTATATACAATTCGTGGGGCTGTTTACAATGTGGCAGTTCTGTTAGTCAGGTAACCATAGCGACTTATTAGACAATTCTTAGTCCAAATAGCTAAAGTAACTATTGCTTCTATCTTATTTTCGTTAATGTTTAATGTTATTTAATTTGTGTTTTTGAATGTGGACTTTGTTACTTGTTTGTCTCAGAACGGGTTTACGGAGAAAAAAAAAACGGGAAGCTATAAAATGAGCCACCCGCCATTTAGACTCAATTCTGCTTGCATCCCCTGAAGAAGTCCATAAGCGATATAATTATACCGCTGGATGAAACGCGTTGGGTCATGTGTTACTGTTTTTAATTGACTCATTGAGACTTTTATAATTGATTTCTGGACGCTGTTGTGTTTATGTGCCCTGAACAAGTCGTAGGAGGCTCTTCTTAGATGTGGAAGCAAGGACCGGTCGACCG
This sequence comes from Limnodynastes dumerilii, assembly GCA_011038615.1. Lineage (NCBI taxonomy): Eukaryota > Metazoa > Chordata > Amphibia > Anura > Limnodynastidae > Limnodynastes > Limnodynastes dumerilii. Next base: position 191,879 of record WWET01001695.1, on the reverse strand, counting down.
ACGGAACAGTTGCACTACAAACTTCATGGAGCATCTGAACAGTTAAGACCACATTTTATATGCTGTTTTAAATTGTTTGTCTGATATGCAGACCTTTATTGTTGTTTTAGTAAAGATTTAGTTTAACAGTATTATGCTATGGATTTGTTGTTGTGTTTTTTTTCTGTTGCTGATTACATTCTGAGAAGATCTCCAGAAATTCAGCACCCACCGACAGCCTGGTACAACTAGAGTTTTAATCAAAACCTGAGAAGATCTTTTGGTATTAAGAGCCTGAAATATTCAGATCTCTGGTACGGGCATTGGCATTTTATATCACTAAGTGGTGTCCTTATATAGTTATATAAGCACCCCTGGGATTTATTTTATATTTTATCTCCCTTGGTATTTTCATTTTATTGTTAATACTACACTATATGTGGTGTGGTTTCTCTTTGTTATTTATTATTTTATTTTATTCATTCCCTGAGCACTTTATAAGTGGATTTAAGACTTTGCAATATTAGTACAAGAACAGTGTTTATATGCGCTTTGATCTCACAATAAACACTATATATATATATATACACTTATCTGTGCTAATACTAGGCATAAAAAAGAATAATTGCTTATAATGACTGATGACAGCTGTATACAAGTGTTCCTGCCTTATAAAAACATAAGATCGTGTATGAAAAGGTCTGACAAGGTCAAATGTTAAATAAATGTGATCTAAGTGACTTGCATTATGGATTAATTGTTGTTGACAGAGAGGATGGTTTCCGAATCACAGAAACTACTGACCTCCAGAGATTTTCATGCAACCTCTAGAGTTTACAGCGAATTATTCCCAAAGCAAAGCAAAGATGATTCTATGATTTTTTGGGCAAAAATTTATTGTTGATGGGAGAGATCAAAGGACTGTAACTCAATCGACCATGTGTTAAAACAGCATGGTGCACATCTGACCGTACAGACCTTTTATTCTTTAGGTGGATGGGCTACACCAGCATTCCTCCTAAGGTTTTGCTGGGTATGCAGCAATTTGAAAGTGATCGCAAAACAGAGTTAATATTTGAATGATTGACCTAAAATAAAGCACATTTATGTTATCCTTACTGCCTGGGTGTCATCCTTGATTCCTCTCTCTCCTTCACCCCGCATCCCCATGCTCTATCTCCTGCTCCTATCACTTTCACCTCCTAAACATTGCTCGCATCAGAACCTTCCCATCCACTGATATTACCAAAACCCTTGTCCACTCCCCTGTTATTTACTGCCTAGACTACTGCTACCTCCTCCTTATTAGTCTGGCCCTCACCCATCTCACCACCCTCCCTTCCCCCCAGTACATTCTGAATGCTGCTTTCAGATTCATCTACTTTTCTTGCCGCTCTACCTACACTGGTTGCCTGTCTGCTTCAGATCTCTCTTTAAGCTCCTCACACTCACCTATGAGGCCATCTCTTCCACCACTGCTCCCTACCTCTCCTCCCTTATTTCCAACCACACACCTCTTCCCATCTTATCACTATCTTTCATGCTCGAGTCCAAGATTTTTTCTGTGCTGCTCCACCTTATTTATCACCCTCTTTTAATTAGGCTTTCCCCCACCTTACAGGCCTTCAAGCATTCCCTCAAAATGCACCTTTTCAGGCTTGCCTAACCCTCCCACACTTTACTCCTCTTCCCTCTTGCTGCTCGCTTTCTAACTCTCCTCCACCCCATTCTCCATCCCTTCCTGCTCTCTCAGCCCTGTATAGTGCCTCACAGCAACCATCTCTCTCCTATTCCCTCGTTACCTGGTGTTCCCCTTTCTGCTATTCCACCCTTTGCTCTTCTGGAGGAATGTTTTTGGTTCCTCCACCCTTTCTTCATTATTACTATGGTATAACTGCTATTTTGTTACCTTTTAAGTCATTTCATTTGTTGTTATTTTTCCCAGTATATCCATACTGTATCTCTGTAATACTATGTATAGTGCTGTGGAAACCTTGTGGCGCCCTATAAAAAATTGTTAATAATAATAATAATAATGATGATCAGGCAAATCAAGCAGAAAACTTAATAATTTAACCAGTACCATTCACGGATATTTGATCAGCACTACATTAAATCGGTGTTGTATATACACTGCATGATCACATAGAACAGTAACGTGTTTTGTTGGCTGATGTGCGCGATTGTTGTGCAGTGTAAGGATGACTTATTCACATAAATCTGATAATTCCATGGGGCTACAAAGTCACAAGGTCTAAAAATCTCAGTTTTATGCTGTGACATGTGACATGCAGATGGTAGGTTCAGAATTCGGCATAAACAATATGAATACATGGATTTATTGCTTTGGGTCAATGTTGCCGTCTGTGGCAGTTTTATAGTGATGAAATGTTGGCATTCATAAAACCCCTTAATCCTAAGTAAGCATAAGATATTGCAGCCTCCCTGACTACTGTTGCTGACCATTGGTAAAATATAGATATTCCTAAGTGTACCTGTACCTATGTGTACATTTGATTACCATGCATCAGATGTAAGCAAAGAAATTGGAAAACTGCACTATGCATCAGCTGCTTTAAAACACTTCTATAGATTTTTTTTTCTCTTTAATTCCCTTATCGTTTTTATTTATTTGGTTAATGGTATTGAACAGATTTTAGTCTTAAGACCTCATTTAGCAAGGGTTTATGTAGTCTATATGATACTTAACCATTTGTAGTTCTCTCTAGTAAATTCTAAGGTTAATACAACATTGTAGAGCTTGTTTTTAATTTTCCTACTTTCATAAGAGAAACCATTGTATAAAATTACAACTTAACTTACATTGTGATTGTTGGTGCCATTTATGTCCCCCGACAATGACCTAATTTTTGGAAGCTACCAAAAATGTTGCCCACAAGAAGTACTGGTGAAAGATCCAGTTAAGCCAGGCACACACTATATTAATTTAATTTTGTTCAACTGATAAAAGACTGATCGGGCCCAATAAATGTGAATATGGGATGATGGATTCATTTGTCGAACACCAAGCAATCAGCAGATCTGACCGATGCTATGACGATCTTATATATACAATGGATTAAGATGTATAACCACTATCTCTGCAATACAATTATATTCTTGTTCCTTCACATAACAGTACATTATAAAAGTCTTCATCATAGACTTGACATTGCTAGCTGCCTGCTCACCTCCTTAAACCAGGGCACTAATTGATATTGTAGTATGACAGAAGAAATCATCATCAAGAATGCGAAATCTTTTAAACGTTTGGCAAGTTTTGGCAAGATATGTTCAGGTTTTTCTTTAGATTTTAATGTAAACGACCATGAGTCAAATTAATTACAAGCCTGATGAGTTTTACATGAGTTTTACAAGAAATAGGCCCATGAGTAGTCAGAGTTGTAAAGAAGGCTGTGCAGTAGCAAGAGGCAGAATTAGCGAGTTGTGGGCCCAGGTGCAAAGAATATGCTTTGGCCCTGATGATATCCCAGGTAACCCAGTGGTAAGCTTCGGCGGTGCAGTGATGATGGTCCCCGGTGCCGCTGCACTTGTTGCACCAATGGTAGTTCCGCCCCAGGCAGTAGCACACACTATAGTAGTGGCTTGAAATGTCCATAACAGTGCTCCCTAATGCCTGGAATTTACCCTGAGGCCCATTGCTGGATAGTGGAAACTCATTAATTAGAGAACATCCAAATATTCAGAAACATGTTTTCTGCTATAATGCCTTTAACATATTTTCTAAGTTGGTGGACAGTGAGATGCTCCCATATTGGAGATATTTTTTTCCATAAAATGTTCCTAATAAGCTGCTGTGATGAGGTTACTCCTACCAATTTCCCAGCCAACCTCAGCTTACCAACAATTGCTACTTTTTATATTACTACATCTAAAAAATGATCTTCACACAAGTGTCAATAGCGCATCATACAATACAAGCATTATCAGGGGCACACCTAGGTAGTATTGAAATTAAAGAACAGTGAAGCAATAATGGTCATACATCTATATTGTATATAAATCTATGTACTTACATTTTTTAATTACCAGCATTAAAATCAGATTATATGCAGGATTTGAATTTTAGTGTGTACAAACCTTTACTCTTTTCACTTACAACATATAAGATTGTGAACTTCTCACTTACAGCCACGAAAGGATGTCAGAATAAGCGATTTATACCACACAGATCAGAAGTGTGAAAGGAAATGAGAGGAGTTCATGTTGATTATTATTATTCACACTGTAATAGGTAATCTTACAAAAGTCTACAAGCTGCTTAGTGTCAACGACTTATGTTAATGTGCAGACCGACAGCAAGATGCAATAGTAGAGTTGTGTATCTGTATTTTATATAGAATAATCTTTGTTGTTAATTATATTATTATATTTCATTAATAAAACACTAACATATGCTGGCTCTATTTATTGAGGCAATCCTGACAAAAAAAAAAAGACATGAGTCAAAGTTAAGAGCCCCTTGTTCAAAAGAGCTTATAACATAAGAGGTGTGGGGAGCAGTTTATAAAGAAGAAAAATAAATCACAATTGATGGCGCTGAAAGTGCGACCAATTCCAACGTTTTTGGAGTCATCTCTCTACAGATATGGCACAATTGTGGTATAAGGAGGGACAACAGAAGTAAGTGATATAAAACATGGAATTATAGACATTTTAAACGTCTTAATCACAGTTACTATATACTGTATGGATATGATGTAATTCATTTGAACCATGAGACATAAGAGAGAACTATGCATTTCTTTTATTACCTTTAAAGTATTGGTGATTAATGTAAATGACTATATAATGTCATTTTTTTTTTTACATGAATAAATATTGGCGCATGTAATCTAAATATACATAATTTTCTTTTAGACACCTGTAACTAAGATCGAAGTGTAAGGACATTGATGAAAGAAAATAAAGGCAGAAAAGGAACAGGACAAATAGCTAAATTCCCTTTAATCCTAGGCGCCTAAAATTAATTTCAGTGGTGGCTTGTGATTCCGAAGTCAAAACCTATTTTTCCCAGAAAACTTATTTTACCAGGATTTCAAGCAATTTACTTCCTAGAAATAGTTAGCTGCTTGCCAGTGATAAATGTCATTTTAATTTTCCCATAAAGTCAGAGGAATAATTAAAATGTCCTCCATTATAAAGAATAAGAGTAATTGTAATAATTTGTCAATAATGAAAAATAAATAGGGGCACTGTGTGTACTTGTCATGAATTATTATTGAGAAATAGATGGTCATTCGTATAACTTGTAAACATAACTATATAGCATAATAAAAGCATTTCACATGATAATGTATTTTCAAAATTCAAACCTTTTGCCCAAAAATGCATGCATTTTGCAGGTTTAATGTGTAAAAGCAGTGAGGCGTGTGTTATGTATGCCATTTCAATACATATATTGTTGTGCTTTATAAAAGACTTCCCCTAGAAGCATGTAGCGCAGAAATGTAGGCAATACTTTACCAAGACCTAACTATTGGTTTCAATGTGAACACTCCCGGCATGTAACCTGAGTCAGCTGCTGGTTACCTTTATGACAGATTTTACAAAGTTCATTTTGATTATGATCTACTTCATGTATGTTTTACCAGTTCTCTTTTGCACCTTTACTGTTCCCATCTTGTTCATTTGGGAAATTTGCCTGTTACTCATCATCGCAATTTATTAAGCCCCCGTACGGCAAATTGCAATTAATTAAATATACAGACACGTTTTACTCAATGTTTATTTTATTCAAGAAAAATGTTCTGTGTTTATTATACCTGTAAAAAGCCGCATACTACAGATGAAAATAAAACACCATCCATTTCCAAGGTCATGTTTTTTTTTATGTGTTTAGAGTGATTATCCTGTCTTTTGGATCTAATATCCTTATCATTATGATCATGCCAACCTTCTACTCCTTGCATAAAGGCAATAAATGTGAATGTTAGTAGAGGCATGGCTTATTAAAGAGGGATTTATGAACGCCTCAGTGACAGCCATGAGCATGGACAAAAAAAACCTGCACCAGATGTAGACTATTAATTAGCACCCTGTAAATGCAGGCAGTACGGTTTAATACATGTGATATTACAGAGGATAATGTCTGAAGAGGCACTTTAACGAAGTAAAATTGGACCTTTTTTTAAATATACACTGGCTTGCGGAAACCTCTAAATTTCTACGCCTATCTAATTTACCATTTACAAAAGAGGAAGATTAGGTCAATGATACAGTAGTACTCTTACAATTCACAAGTACAATAATTTAAAAGTGTACTTAGTGCTAGGCGTTAAACATTTAAACGCGCGATTTAGAGCATTACAGGGAAATTGCTTAACCATTCTGTTCAGTTTTATATGCAGTTTGTTTCCTGTCAATTGTGGTGATGAACTTTGTAATGGAAAGCTAATGCCCAATGGTTGTTAATAAGGGCTGTGAGAAAGCCAGGGAACAAACAACTAGCACTTCATCTTACTTAGTACAACAGCACTGTGAAGCCCTATGTAGAGTGCACAAAGGCTGAACAGCAAGTTCATATGTATAAATATTAACTCATTCAGTGCTCAGCACCACACAAGACATGTCATTCATTATTCAAAGGGTTATCCAAAAAGAAGCATAAAATATGTGTAGCTTTATTTATAGACGGTCAATCCCCTTTTTCTGCTGCCATTTCGCCAATGAAATCATCCTAATGTGTACAGCAGCAAAGAGTATTTCAGGAACTTAGCATGCTGATCTTGTGAGAGGCAGTAGCCAGTCCTGAGAGCAGGGCCACCTACGACATAATCAGTGTCGAGCTGTGACAAGGGGAGCAACATAAGCAGAGTAGAATAGACATTGGGGTTTCCTGATTAGTAAGACATTTAAAGTATTCATGTAACCTTATGCAACAATAGATCAACACCAGTCATACTCCCAACATTCATACGTACTGGCAGATCTTACCTGTTTAATCATGACAGTACTTATTAAAGGGTGTGGATCCCCGCTAAGAATGGCCCTATTTCGATAGGGCCATTCTCTCCCATGCCATTGCTTATGCCTTGATGAGGCATAGCAATCGATCCCTGGAGCACCAAACACGGTGCTCTGAAAAGTAAGGCTACAAACTACCCTAACCCTCCCTTCCCCGCAGCCTGACCCTGACCCTCCCTTCTCTATAGCCTAACCCTAAGACCCCCCTCCCCGCAGCCTGACCCTAATCCTCCCCTTCTATGGCCCTAACCCTAACCCCCCCAACACTAAAAGTCCTCAGAGAGGTTACTCACCTCTCTGGAGCTGTCAGCAGTGTGTCCTGCAGGCCTGCGGTGGGTCCTGCAAAAATGAATGGGCGAGTATGCCGATCGCACACTCACCCATTTATACATATTTTTATAAATAGGCTCCCTATTGGAAATAGAGACAGTCGAAAAGGAACTTTTGGCTGTCTCTATTTCTGAAAGCAGCCCATCTTCTTTCCTCTCTTATCCACCGCTTACTCTTTCACTGCTGACTTTTTATATTCTCTCTCTCTCTTTTTTCTTCCTCTTAGTCTCCTGTGACTACCACTGGACCTGCATTGGAAAGTAAGTAATTGGTTAAACATTATAATGCCGAACACATGAAGTGTAGGCATAATAATATTCTGTATCAAGTTAACAGCCCTGTTAGACAGAAAAATTCCAATAAAAATTCCAATCAAGCTGCTTTCAAATCGCCACTCTGGCAATAAACTGAGTCTTTGACCCCAGGTTATTGCCGTGTCCCACGGGCAATATTCTGGGTTTTTGAACCCAGGTCTGCCCTGTGAGTCATCAATTTGATGACTCATGTCCCTAATTCCCCCAATCACTTCCCTTCTGTGAGACAAGGGTAAAAAAAACCTGGGTCTCACCTTCAAACTGGAGGCTACTTGGGTCAGACCAGTTAGAACCCTCCAGTTGTCTCGAGTCATTAGACCCAGGTAGAGGCAATCAGACCCTTTCACAATGAGCCTCAACCTTGCCCCTGGCAACATCCCAGGTGTTTGTCTCAGTGTGAAAGGGGTATCAGCTAAACCTGTTAGCATTTTAGCACCTGCAAGTTAACTGTCAGCATTCTGAAGATCGCTGTTTGAATTTGTAAATATGGCCCTATCCATATTTAGTATCATTTATTTTCCTTGCATTATGTGCTTTTTTTGTTTGTGTAATGTAAAATACTATTATTACCAAGGATTTTAGAGGGTGCTGGTAAATTTGTGTGCAGTTCTAACCATTCAGTAAAGGTGCCATTGTGTCTCTTATTTTGCCTGTAATCCCGTTATCTCCTGTCAGAGCTCTTCTGTCAATTTTATTGAGGTGAGATAATCCTCTAACAATACAATAAGAAAATAATCCAGGAGTTGAGTTAAGTGACCGCTTGTGAGTAGATACACAGATTGCAGCAATCAAAAAAGGGTCAGTAGTGGATTTCAAAGCTCGAACGGGAACAAATCCCTGGGTGCACCACTCAATCACTGCAAAAAGGAGACATATCACAGTCCATTGTAAATGAATGGAAGAAATCGAAGCAAAAAAGAAATATAAGGCTCTATAGATAGATATATATATATCTACTGTTCAGGTAAAATAGTGAGCCCATTATCCATCTCTTCTGTTGTATGTGACATTATGGAGTTTATTATAATAGATATGCTTAATGCCATCTTGAGTATAAAATGAAAGAGTACTTCTTTTTGCATAATAGAACAGATAGTGTAAATAAGGAACAATTATTATTAGCAATCTAATAGCAGATGCATGAATTCACATTGTTTTTTACAAGCACTTAAACCCTTCAGTTTACATGATTATATATATTCAGGGTTTTTTTTAATTAATGTTACTACCATGGACTACACTGTATGTAAGGTACTGTGATTTCAAATGACAGTTATATTATCTTCCTTTGAGAGCATGTTGATTTCTCAGGGGTTGACCTGTATTTTACTGTAATCCTTTTAGTGGAAGAGTAATCTGTGACTGGATTCTTTCCAAGTTTATCTACTAACATTCAATGCGTTAATAAATCCTTAACCTCACAAAGAGATTACAACTATTAATATATTATTAGGCCTTGTCATTGTCACAGAAGCTTTAAATACTGAGCTAAATATTTCAGTAATGTTTCATGTAGGTTATTGGTTGTATAATAAAGTGTGTGTGTGTATTTTACATTGGTAACAGACAGAAGTCAGCTCCTCGTGACCTTAGACATTCTGATATAATCTGTTTATCCAGGCAGTAGAAAAAGTCTATGTGTTCTCAGTGTTTGTATGTGGTCTATGATGGCACTGCCTTACGTAAACTTTACTGCTTTGCCATAAAAAGCATCACAAAAAAAAGTGTCCCATCATTGTATGGTAAATATGGCTGAATGATGTATTGAAGTTGATGGAAATTAGCCCATATATTCTGTCCGCTTTTTATTTGCTAAAATCGATTACCTAATACCCAATTAGAATTTTTTGCAAGATTTGGATATTTTGATTTTTATCCTAACTCTGTTTAAATAGATCTACTGGATTAGTCTCTACGGCCTGGATTCAGAGTTTGGGAGTAAGGGTAAATCAGGTGGAAGTGTACAGCTCAGCTATACCATTTTGCAAAGTAAGGGGTGCTAATTTATCTTAAATCTTTTACATGCAGGGAAAATACATTACGTTTGCACACTGAACTCAAATACTGCATAGCTTTATGTTTAAACTATGAAATAGAGTTGAGCTAAGAAATTTTACCCCTTGAATATAATTTTGCTTTCACAATTTAAATGTGCCTCCCTTTGCAGTTTAACATGGTATTGCTCAGGTCTACACTTGCACCTACAAAAAGGTGTAATTGTAGCTCTGAATCAGCCCCTACTACTCTATTCTTCTAACGGGAAACTATAAATTGCCAAATGGCTGAGTGCTCTTACCATCCCCCATACCCATGATAGACAATAAATACTCAGAGACTTAGGTTGTGATTATAAGGGGGCACAGTTTTGACAATTTGTCTTTAATTGGAATTGAATGACTATAAGGTCATTTGGGCTGAAATGTGTCCGCAGAAGCAAT
>WWET01001695.1:119355-140218 GCA_011038615.1 Limnodynastes dumerilii | reverse complement strand
AATTTGAATTATATAGCTAAAAAAATAAGGTAATAGCGTTAAGTTTCTAATCAGAAAATAAGAATTTCTTATATTTATTTCTTGCATTTATTCTGTCTATGAGTAAAGTAATATGATTTTTCCTACAGACAGCCAGTGTAAGTGGTAGTTTAGGCAGCTTTCATAATATATTATTTCTTCTAGAAACTTAGGAGACAGCTTGCACCAGATACAGTAAGAATTTATATAACAGCTAGATACAGCCATCTTTTTTGCCATTCTTAGACACTCTGCTTAATTCTGAATGACAATAAGATGACATAGACTGTTTTTAAAACAAAACATGAAAAAGAAAATCGTTTAGCTGTACAATTGTCCTCAGATGTGTATTTCAGTGTCACTGGCTATTGCAGAGGTGAAAAGTACACCATCAACAATTAAGAATTTGTTAACAAGTGACTACTTTTATATGCAATGTGAGTGAAATCTGGGTCAGGTTTCCTCATCATGTAGAGCTAATCCTGGCAAAGTCTTCCTATTGATCTTAAAGTGACCAGAACGATATTCCTTCCTCTGCTATTATGTATCAGTTATGAGGCTAGAATGTTTCGCTCCTAAAATAACCATAACAAAAAATGTGTTTTTTTATGTTTAAAATGTGTACTAACAGTGCAATTTTGTCATTTTTTTGTTTGTGTAGTTTTTAGAAATATACATACACACAAACACATTTTCTCTCTGTTTTGCGTTAAACAATAATTAATAATATGTTTAATTATAATATGGAAATAAGCATTTTTCTGAATTTCATGTGGACAATGCAGTTGTATTTAAATTGTTTCCAGAGAGCCTATTAGTGTCTTGTTTCGAGGCATTAATGCCCAGCATACACTAGAGATTCATTTTGTTTGGTGACATTGAAAAGGTGGGACTGCATGAAGTGCCAACAGGTTTCCAATGGCTTGTCCCTGAGGGTGGGTGTTTAGAAGTGCTTTGACAAGGCTGGCTGATTTAACCTTTGCCTGTTTTGCCCTGCCAGGGGTGGCCACTAGATGTCAAGCTCATAATACAATTAGTACATCTGTGCAGTTGACCTTGGCAGCATAGTTGCTTCAGTTGTGATAAGCGTTAACACTAGAATTGAGTGTTACCTAGAGATCCTTCTGCATGTTACACAGATTAGCATATGCCCATTGTATTTAATACGACTCTTTAAACAGGAAATCAGGCTCTCTTAGTGCTATTTAATTTCCATGTAAACTTAGATGGGAAAATCATATCTTTCAAGTCTCACAAACATTTACCTAACAATTTGCCATTGCACAGAGCACACATTTTCAACCATTTAAATAGCATAAAGGTTTGTTACTGTATAATTTAGTTAACTAGTAAAACGGATATTTCATAATTGTATAATTAAGATATATCATTAATATTTTTGTTCTTTTTAGTGTAAAATATTATTTATCAAATGGATGGATATGTACATTTTGTAATCTATTGTTATTGTAAACTCTAATGCATACTTGAGTATGCTCAAGTAGTTCTTTAGAACACGCATTAAAATTAACCCCAATATAAATTTAGAGCCACCAATGTATATGTTCAAAGTTGTATAATAAAACGTATAATACTGTGTATTTTTTTAATAGTAAAAGCAGATTGTATAGATTTTATAATAGGTTGGAATGATTAAGACCCCTTTCCGTTTATTCATTTCACAAGCTTCATTCTTAATTACCTACAAGTCAAACCGTACTAAATTAAAATCATTTTGTTTAATTTAAAATGGAGTCATGGTCTCTAGCCAATATAGTATATAAGAACACCTACATTACAGTATTTATTTTCACATAAAGACAAACAAAAACTGTAAATGTAAAATATAAATAGCATCAGAAAATAATTATGATATTTTGCAGAAAAACAGTAATATAAACTATACAATTGATATGGAAGTATATATTTTTCTTTTTATCTATCCTTCTATTAACAAGATGCAAACTTGTATCTTTAGACGAAAACATGTTTTTAATGTATAAATATCTTTTCCAAAATAATAACAGATCTATAAATAATTATATAATTAAATAAATATTTTCAGCAATATAAAATCACAAGATAAATTATAGCAAATGCTTAAACATCAAAATGTGTTACTTTTTAATCTGCGTATTTACTAATGATATTGTAGATTACTAAACTTTTCTCTATTTACACAGTGCTTAAGTAGCTAATGGATTGCATTCATGATTACAAATGTTAAGGGGGGGGAGACAGTTGGGGACTATTCTACAGGTGGTTGTTACTTAACAAATTCTGAGATTTAGGCCACTGAATAGATTTATCTAAATATGCTAGGCCTATAACATTGTGCATAGCAATAGTGCCCTCCACTGTTCAATGTCATGTTGACAACCATTGTGGTCTTTCAATGAGGGCAAAAATTTCTATTGAGTCTGGAATTTCATCTACATTGTTGAACACAGTAGGGGTCTCTATTTGTCTCCTCCTGTTTCACAGCTTGGTCTCTGTATGTGATAATTCATCTTCTTTTATGGGAATCACAGCCATCATAAAGAGTTAAAAAGACTTAATTTGCAAGAAAACAAAATGTCCTCAAACATTTTTCTAGAATTTAGTAAGATACTGTTCGGAAAAGAGAAGGTCACTGTGCAAGATTCTGAAAAGCATTCAAGAATTTTTTCATACTTATTGCTGTTTAGTAACCTTTTATGGAGACAATGATTTGCAGGTAAACCTTTATGGATATACTTGTGTTTTGTAGAAGGTCAAAGAATACCATATAAGCTTATCAGCTTCATATAGAGATCAATTCTGAATTCTTCAATATCTATTCATCTACTCAGGAGTTTGAGTCCAGCAGTAAATGTATGCAGCAAAACAGAATGTTCCTATCTCTTAGATGTAATTTTACCTATAGCATTCTATACAACTTATAATTTGAGTCAATGGATATATTTAATAACTTTTTAAAATATGATAATGGCAGTATTTCACCCATTGCAGTACATAGCAGAACTCTCATGCTTGGCCTATCTGGCTTGATATTGTATTATGAACAAATTCTGATTGTGTACTGTTGCTGGCCTTTAAACTTTCTGTTTAAAATATTAAAGCAAAATGCTTTAAAAGAAAATCACATCCTTATGACCAATGACACATTGCATTAGAGTATTGTAATTTGTATATAACCTTCAAACAAACCACATCATTCATTGTAATTGATTTTTTTTAGAATAAAAAGTGTTAAAAATGGTGAGAGCAGAGAAATGAACACTACACATTGATAACATAGCAACCCACATTTTACTGGATTTAACAACTGTAAAATAATAGTGTTAATTAAATATAACAGTATTTGATATGTCCCATGCGCCATTATATCATGGAAAACAAATTTTATAACACACTATCGAACATGTATTAAATTTTACATATAAAGAGCATTATTTAACTTTTGAAGGAAACTCTAATAATTCTTTTAGCACTTTAATCGATGAATACAATTTTCTTTACATCAAAATCAATTGTCCAGATTTCACGGGAGCTTGCAATCTAGTTGAGAAAGGAATATAAAATATGCATGAATAGAAAATTAAAATGTATAAATGACCACATAAATGACCTTTACATATATTTATTGCTATAGCAGTTGATTTACCATTGTTAATAATGATTTTCTCTTTTCATTAATTATTATCCATACCAGGGAGGCCTACATGATACTGCACTACAATAATCTTTCTAATACAAAAAGCTCCTCTACGTTTTTCATCGTATTCTCACTGTTATATGTATGCTGCTTAAATAAGGTGATGTTGCTATATCAGCTATTATTTAGCAAGTCCATTAAGGGCAGGAGCAGCAATTAAATATTAAACAGGCCTTCTAAACATAGTTTTCTTCAGTGTATGTGACACTTCTCACTTACTCAAATTTTACTTAACTTAATGGGAAATACAGGGGCTCTGGCTATCTCTGTTGGATAGGTCCTTCTATGTAATGCCCTTCTCTACTTAAAGCTGTACATCAAACAAAATTGTTACTGAAGTTTACTGTGAGGTGCCAGTTCACATAGCGGCCTAGAAATTGTTGCTGCTCTGCCTAGGATGAAAACCTACGTTTCGCAAATGATTCTGCTGAAATTTATTTGCCTTTACAATAGAAAAGTATAGTGTACATGTTATTCTGTACAAGTGGGGCCAAATTTGTTTTGAAATACATTTTTTTCTCTAAATATATTAGTTGTGTTTTACTCAATTATTTATTTTGTTATTATAAATTTTATAGCTGATTTAATTTTTTTAAACTCTATAACAGTAGAATTTGCAATGTTTTTTTTTCTTCTTTTCTCACTATTTAACTGCAATGACAGCGATAATATATAAAAAAAAATTTCACTGTAATTGCTAAAAATACAGTTATTAGTTATTGTTCCTTGTATAATAATGATCTAAAAGCCAAATGTTTTACAAATAATTAAAATAATATTATCAGTAGAGGTACAGTAAATTGTGTGTGCAAATAGGGAATTACGTGTGCATGTTCGTGGAGGCAAATCAGCAAACTACTGTTTCACAAGAATACATTTAAAAAAATCAAAACAAATCCGGCAGTGTTAATTCATCCAATTCTACAGGAAACCACTTGAAGAGAAACATGCCTCTTGTATTTTTAAACTGCTGTAAAAAAGCCAATACTGAACATGGCAGTGTGTTTGATTTTGAAAAAAAAGACAAAAAAAAAATCCCAGCACATCTGCTCTCTGAGTTACACACAATTTCACTGAATAAGCGGGTACAAAAGTATACTTGAAGGAGAAAAGCAGTTTACACCTTAGTTCTTAGTGGAAATCTTAGATTTTACAATATAAAACTGAAAAAAATAAAAACATGTTTTCATATATGCTCTCTCCTTTGAATATATACAGATTTAGCTTTAATATTTGGTAGGTAGGTTGCTATTAATGAAGTTATTTAATTTAATTAAGTTTATTTAGAATGAAGCATAGGACATTTTTATCATAATCTTTAAACAATCATTTATTCATAGTATTTTTTAAACAAAATTTTTATTATTATTCTCTGCAAAAAGATCAGTGAAAATAATTATTTATATGTAGCATATACCAAGGAAAAATATTAATGATCGTTTTGTTTATTAATATATTATACCCTAATGCCTTACTTTATTTAATTTTTTTCCTTCAATTTTTCTTATATATATTTATTAATCATTTCATTAAATAATTAGAACACAACCATATTTGAAAAATATATAAAAAAAATATAAGATGATATTTATATTAATGACAAAAAATTAAATAGTCCTTAAATGTATAATTAAACTTCATGTTACACATTAGTGATCTTAAATTATTACACTGTAAATAAATTTCCATATTTGAATAAAATATTTAATGATTAAAGTATTCTTTCCATATTCGCTTAATAAAATTCTTACAGTATAAGAACAATTGATCTTTCTTTAATTCGGTGCTGTGCATTCGTTTACTGTTGTATCTTATTCTAACAAAAAAATATGTCCTATGTCTGCAATATCCAGACAAACAAATTAAAGTTAGTGAGCAAGTGTACATTCCTACTGAATGGTCTTTAAAATACCCGAAATGTTTTCTTTTTTTTTTATATGTTCATTTCTCATTCCAGCACAGCTATTTATTTGATCAGGTGTGAATTAGAATTCTGTTCATTAAACATGCTTGTTATTCAGCACAAGAGGGTAACGCAAGTCAGAGGAAGTGACTGCCTACAACAGTAATTAAACATGTGTAACCAATTAGTGGGTTTTCTACAATGGCACAAGCATATAATTTACAGAGCCTTTCTATAAGAATAGATGAAAATAGGTACAAAACGTGTGTCTGACTACAGCATACTTATGTTTAAACATGTCAGCAGAAATGTAGTTTAAATATGTAATTCTTAGTTTGTTCACAAATCTGTGAACTCAATGCTGTGTCGCAATAACATGTAATTTTACTTTTCTGCTAACGAAATATAGCATTTAACAGCATCAATTACTTTTACAGAATATTTTCAGTTAAATATCAGGCATTTTTGTCTTACTGAACATACAATTTACATCAATAATTTTGTGTATATTTCTTTTCTGCTACCAAGAATATTTCCTATATATGGAGCTTATTTTAATATAGGAATTAAAAAAATGCCTTTAAATGTACTAAGTGTTCAGGCCAAAGGTTAATGCCATTAAGATCGTATTACATTGCTGTATTCACTACAAAGAACACCAGATCTTTAAACAGTTAACCCATTTAATTAGTATTGCGGATAAGATTTTTTTGTTTTGTTTCTTTTTATTAGTCATGTTGTAATGTAATGTGTTTTCTTTGGCCATTTTTGGATATTGTAATTTACAAAATTGTCTCCAAATTTAAAAATAATCTTACTGATGAAATGATTATATACAATTATGTGGAACCTACTCTGACTCAACTTTGAATATAAATATAAAGCTAGAAACCTCATTTCGGTTACATGAGTTCAGCTTGTGCTGTCAAGAGCTGCTTAAAGTTTAAAAGGTTACAGATTACTTTAGCAATGGTAAGTGAATTGGCAAAGGCATCTTTAATTTTGCTAGAAATTAGGAAGCTTGATGCTAAAGGGGAATCCTAATGACCCCATCAAAAGCTTGATTTGTACCTAACAGACAGTGTTGCAGGGAATTGTATGAAAATATTGGAAATCAATTTCTTCTATGGAATTTCATTAAGAAGCAGCATCCACAATTGATAGAGCTTCATAATTTGATGGATTGTGAAAAAAATATTAGCTATGTATAAGGAGTTAGATAGAAAATTTGTTAAAGTGGGGTAATTTGTACAAAATAAAAAGTATTGATTTTCCCCTTGCAATATTTTCTGATGCAGAGTGGTTTATCTTTTTAGCTAATAGCTTACGCAATCTTTTCATTTGCTTTTAGCAGTACCTGGGGAAGGACCAGATGACGCTGATAGCGGGAATGAGAGCCGAAGTGGAAGTGAAGAGACCAATGTTTGTGAAAAATGCTGTGCTGAATTCTTCAAATGGACTGACTTCTTAGAGCACAAGAAGACTTGCACTAAAAACCCTTTAGTGTTGATTGTAAATGATGATGTAGCAGCTGCAGCTTCAGAAGAGTTTCCAGAGCCCTCACCCGCAAGCTCTTCAAGTGATCACGCAGAGAGTGAGACTGCAGAGGAAACTGTCCAAGTAGAAAATAATGATACTTGTGATATAAAGGAAGCAGAAAAGGAAGAGGAACCCATGGAGGTTGAACCCACTGAAGAAAAAAATTTTCCAAGTCAAGAAGCCTCAAGCACCGCGACTCCTCTACCTCAGTTACCTGATCCATCGTCCATTACTAGTTACAACATGCCAAACACTAATGTCACATTAGAGACTCTGCAAAGTACAAAAGTGGCAGTAGCACAGTTTTCACAGAATGCACGGTGTATAGGTGGTACGGGTGCTGCTACCGCAGCTACAGCTATGGCAATTCCAATGATTCTAGAACAGCTAATGGCATTACAGCAGCAGCAAATTCATCAGCTGCAACTTATTGAACAAATACGCAGTCAGGTGGCCCTGATGAATCGACAGCCACTACGTCCTCCACTGACCTCATCAGTTGCAGCACAAAATCCTCAAAATCCAGCACCAAGTCAACTGCAGGCCTTTACTTCACATTCAACCCTTCAGTTACCTCCTGTACTCCCTCCCACCCTTGCAGGATCAGTAACCAGCAATCAGCCACCTTCATTTGAGAACACACAACATACATCACAACCTGCTTCTGGTGAAAGCACCCCAAACATACCATGCTCTGTCTCTTGTACACCTACAGAAGCAAGCACATCTTTATCAACTAACGCTAAGCCAACATCAGTAACACCTAGTCCAGTGCCCAATACTACAACTAGCTCAATTCATCCTCAGAGCTCCTCAACCCCTCCATCTATTGGACATGGAAATATCCTCACCTCACCTTCCAGTTTGTCAAGCCCACTTCTACCTCAGAGCTCCTCAAACAGTGTGATCTTCCCAAATCCACTTGTTAGCATAGCTGCAACAGCTAATGCATTAGACCCCCTTTCTGCACTCATGAAGCATCGTAAGGGAAAGCCACCAAATGTATCAGTATTTGAGACCAAGTCAACCTCTGAAGACCCATTTTTTAAACATAAATGCAGATTTTGTGCCAAGGTCTTTGGAAGTGACAGTGCATTACAAATCCATCTGCGATCTCATACTGGTGAAAGACCATTTAAATGTAATATATGTGGAAATCGCTTTTCCACAAAAGGCAATCTAAAAGTTCATTTCCAGAGACATAAAGAAAAATACCCCCATATTCAGATGAATCCATACCCAGTTCCAGAATACCTTGATAATGTTCCAACTAGTTCTGGTATACCATATGGAATGTCTCTTCCTCCAGAAAAACCAGTGACAACATGGTTAGATAGCAAACCTGTATTACCAACAATTCCAACATCTATTGGTTTGCAGCTTCCTCCCACAGTTCCAAGTGTTAACAACTATGGAGATTCTCCAAGTATTACTCCAATGAACAGATCACCTCAAAGACCATCTCCAGCTTCCAGTGAATGCAATTCTTTTTCACCAATCATTAATCATTCTGAACCTTGCATGGTAACATCTGCAGAGTCTCCACAATCTGCTCAAGCAGCAACTACTGCTATCCCAAAAACCGAACTCATTGTATTGCCCCCTACAGCTGCAAGAACAGGAGAGCAAACTGTCAGTGGACAGATATCCTCTCCTGTCACTACATCTATTCCCACTCTTACAGATACCAGCATATCAACTAGCCTCCCAAACCCGGTGCTTCCATCTATGTCTGAGCAGTTCAAAGCAAAATTTCCATTTGGTGGGCTTTTGGAGTCTATGCAAACATCTGAAACATCAAAACTACAACAATTAGTTGAGAATATTGATAAAAAGATGACTGATCCAAACCAATGTGTCATTTGCCATAGAGTGCTTAGCTGTCAGAGTGCTCTAAAGATGCATTATAGAACACATACTGGAGAAAGGCCATTTAAATGCAAAATTTGTGGACGTGCTTTTACAACAAAAGGCAATTTGAAAACCCATTTTGGTGTTCATCGGGCAAAGCCACCACTTAGAGTTCAACATTCATGTCCCATATGTCAGAAAAAGTTTACGAATGCTGTTGTTCTACAGCAACATATCCGTATGCATATGGGGGGGCAGATTCCCAACACCCCACTACCAGAGGGCTTCCAAGATGCAATGGACTCAGAGCTTTCATATGATGAAAAGAATTTGGAAACATTGAGCAATTATGATGAGGACTTTGATGATAATTCCATGGACGAAGAACTAGATATAAAAGACACTGCAAGTGACTCATCTAAGCCCCTTATACCATACTCTGAGTCTTCACCTACTTCACCTCCCAGTGTTATTTCAAGTATTGCGGCTTTAGAAAATCAGATGAAAATGATTGACTCTGTTATGTGTGCACAGCAATTTATTGGGTTAAAAACCATAGAAAATGGGTCTGGGGACAGTGATCGTTTAAGCAATGATTCTTCCTCTGCTGCTGGGGATCTTGAGAGTCAAAGTGCAGGCAGTCCAGCAATGTCGGAGTCTTCTTCATCAATGCAGGTTTTATCACCTGTACATAGTCATAGTGAAAGTATAACATCAAAATCACCACATGCGGTCAATCAAGAAGAGCCACCAGAACTACAGCTTAAAACAGAAAAGTCTGACAGTCCTTTACCTGCTCCTGAACATGAAGCTGCACTGGATCTGACATCCACGAATCCTGGGAGACCAATCATCAAAGAAGAGGCTCCTTATAGCCTGCTGTTCCTGAGCAGAGAACGTGGTAAGTTTAAAAGTACTGTTTGTAATATCTGTGGCAAGCCTTTTGCTTGCAAAAGTGCATTGGAAA
The DNA here is from genome assembly GCA_011038615.1 of Limnodynastes dumerilii. Lineage (NCBI taxonomy): Eukaryota > Metazoa > Chordata > Amphibia > Anura > Limnodynastidae > Limnodynastes > Limnodynastes dumerilii. Next base: position 130,243 of record WWET01001695.1, on the reverse strand, counting down.
TTCACTACCGCAGCCATACTAAAGAACGGCCATTTATTTGTACAGTCTGCAATCGTGGGTGTTCCACTATGGGTAATTTAAAACAACACTTACTGACACACAAATTGAAAGAGCTCCCATCTCAGTTATTTGAACCCAACTTTACTCTAGGTCCCAGCCAAACTACTACTAGCCTGGTCACCAGCACAGCGCCTGCCATGATCAAAATGGAAGTGAATGGTCACACCAAGCCGATCTCATTGGGTGAAGGTCCCCACCTTCCAGCTGGAATCCAGGTTCCTGCTGCACCACAGACAGCGATGAGCCCAGGCATCACTCCTATGCTGGCACCCCCACCAAGACGAACTCCAAAGCAACACAACTGTCATTCGTGTGGGAAGACCTTCTCCTCAGCAAGTGCACTACAGATACATGAACGTACTCATACTGGTGAAAAGCCATTTGGTTGCACAATCTGTGGTAGAGCATTTACCACAAAAGGGAACCTAAAGGTAAGGTGAAATCTCTCCAGTCATACAAAAGAAAAAAACGTAAGGATTTGGGGAACAATTGTCAACTCACTACATTTACTTTACAGAAAGACAGATGTCATTGTCATTTCAATCATATTATGGAAGATTTAGGTTGCCTTAAAATGCTTTGAAATTAAGAGCAAATTCTAGGAACTTGCCACTGACAAACCATTGGACAAGGTTACTATGTTACCATAGTCTAAAATTATAACCAGCTGTAAATCCCTGTGAAAACATTAACACCCACTACAAAATAATGACAAGTAGGTGTGATATTTTTATGGTTAATACTATAAAAAAATAGCAGTTTTGTTATGACAATGGCATGTTGTGAAGCTTTTGATATCTGTAAAATGCGATTAAGTAGCCTAACACAACTGTGGCACAATTAATACAATATATTTTCTTATAGCAATCACATTATAGTAAATGTTGGTAACTGATAATTTGACTTAAATGCCAATGTATGCATGGTTTAGTTGTATTTTGCAGTTGTTGCTTTTTAAAATGGTGCCACAGGGTAAGAAATAATATTTTGTTAGATTATTGATAAAAATCCTCACAGTAATTTACTATACCCCATATTTTTGTTTTCATTTTTTAGGGTTCTAATTTACTGTTAAGCATTAATCCAGTTATAAGGTGCAGTGGTTGGATAAATTGAAAATATTGATTGATGTACATCCTATATGAACTCTGAATCTCACAGTAAAACTAAAGCTAACTAGTATTTGAATATTACATAAGAAAGTGGGCAGTAATTCCCCTGCATGTAGAAAGCTACCATCCTTTACAGCTTGCTTTCTCCTGGGAAAAAAAAGCCAGCACCCTTTAGTTGAACTTGCACTTATTTGTATCAATATATCAATATATTGTATCAATATATGAAGTCTTAAAAGCAGTTCCAAATGAATTATAGCCAAATGAAAGCTATAATTAAACAATCATCATATACATATTTTTTTGATAGTCATTGTCTATCCTAATATTACGAAATTTAATTATTAATGTGTTCATTAATGTTTTCTATTTCACACAAACAAAATTGTTGAATTTACCTGTATGTTGGAATGAAGAAAATAGTTCAGGATTATAATTTCCCTTTGTGGCAGAATTTAGGCTTTGCTCTTTCTGACTGTGCTATTGTTTGTGATACTGAACTATCCGTCCCCACGATACTTTTGGGCACAACGTCTGCTATGTGTAATGGATTAAGTAGACAAATTGTACGATGTCGTTGTGTGTTAGTTTGAGATCTTTTCCAAAATTTTGTTAAAAAAACAAACCATACAAACAAACAAACAAACACAAAAACAATGCAATATCTTTACACATCTTGTGGAGTCTTCCATTAGGAATAATTGGCAAATGTAATCGCCCAGAGTCTGGAATCTCAGCATTCTGTGAGCACCTAATTGACTGAAGCTGTTACACTCTTTTGTTAAATATTTAGTTATGAGGCTTTTAAAAATGAGCTTACAAAGTTTACATTTGCTATTTTATAGGTATTTTACTTTTATATTTTAATTAAATAAAAAAAAGAATATCTTATTTTATATTTTGGTAAGCAATGAATAAATAGTAATTTTTATTGTTTAGATTATGCAAATATACAGAAAGTAAAAAAAAAAGCAGTAATAGATTAATATTACAAAACATTGCAAACTATTTATTTCTAATGAAATGCTTTATATGGGGACATTTTAAAGAAAATAGTACAAAAAATGTTTGTGTGTTTATGTTAATTTATTATTTTTACCGTTGCTGAATGAAATATTTATAGGGTTTAGATATACAGAGTTCATCCCCACTGCCAACCCCCTCTAGGTATAAGGCACGTTTCCTCGACCATCTGGTTATTTAACAAGCCATAGCAAGTCTTGTGTTTTCTTTCTGAAGATTTAGATATTTATATTTTTTTTTACATCAAATGTTATTTGTTTGTGCTGTCTGTTACGGATATTCTCTTATCTTACATTATATCTGTGTAGAGGAAATTTTGTGGAAGATAATGTCATGATTTGTTTTATCATTTTGAGCAATTTTAGACTTCACAGACATTTGTAATTTGTCATCACTTATATCCTCAAATAAGGATATGAAATGTATAGAGGACAGTGTAGTGTTTTGGTTTTTTTTTTGTAAAAAAATTGAGACATTTTCTAAACACATGATTTTACCTTGTGGACTAAATCTGTTTCGGTTGGTTGTACAAATAGTATTACAAATACGTTGTTAATTTAGAAAACGTTTGTAAAGGACTCTGCAGTCAATAAAGGCTATAAAGGATTCCTTGCTTATATGAATATATTGAGATCAATTTTGTTTTTACTATCGTCTTATTATAATAATTGCATAAATTAAATGTACATTTATTTTAATATAAATGTATTTTTTATGATTATTATTTTTTCAATGTTATGCTTTTAGCTTATACGGAATATATTCAAACCAATGCGTTCTTTGTTTTCTTTTGCTTTATAGGTTCATATGGGGACTCACATGTGGAATAATGCTCCTGCAAGGCGGGGTCGAAGACTTTCAGTGGAAAACCCCATGGCTTTGCTTGGAGGAGATGCACTGAAGTTTTCAGAAATGTTTCAGAAGGACTTGGCAGCTCGTGCAATGAATGTTGACCCAAGTTTTTGGAACCAATATGCTGCTGCTATCACAAATGGGTTGGCTATGAAAAATAATGAGATTTCTGTTATACAGAACGGAGGCATTCCCCAGCTCCCAGTCAGCTTAGGTGGAAGTGCAATCCCACCCTTAACCAACCTGTCTAGCGGAATGGACCGTACACGCACTGGCAGAAACTCTCCTATCATTGGCATAGATAAAGTGGGCTCTGACTCAATTGTAAATCGACCATTCACAAGGTTTATTGAGGAGAACAAGGAAATTGGCATAAACTGACTGCTGTTACTAGCGTAAAGGAAAAACTGCCCAAGCAACTTCTCTTCAAGTCATGTACTATTTGATGTACAGTTTTTTGAACATGTATCATAGTGTCCTATCTTAAATTTCCATCCCATAGCAGAAATGCATAGTCTTGTGGTTGCAGAAGAGATGTTTTTGCAAGATTGTGCATGGTACCTTCTTTCAGCAGTTAAACTGACTGGAAAGGACTTTATCCCCTTCTAACTTTACTTAAAGTTCTTTGGACTTTATGCATTCACATGCTACCAACTATGTGTATTTCAGACAAAAAGATTCAACTCATGTGAAAACATTGACTGCTTTGTCCAAAATATTTGCTGGTTTTGTTCACATTAGATATTATCTTGAAGTCTGTTTGTCAGAATTCTAATACAGTACTAAATAATCAATTTAGTATTCCCAAATACTGTGTATTATTAAAGTATCCTTATCTGTAGTATTTATAATAACATTATGCGGGTACTTAAGAGGAAATAAGCCCCAACCTTCAATAAAATTTTTGTACAGCTAGGTACATCTCAATTTGTGACCTTTTCTTAGCCGGTTTTGTTTGCATAATACAGTGATGTTTATTCCAATGCAGGCAAAGTTGTGACATTTTATTTGGGAAGATAGCATGCTTTACATGTGCGAGTATCTGTCTGTAAGAAATCCTTTTATTTAAATATTTGTAGCTGCTATGTGGACAGTCGATCAATATAAAAGAGAAAATGTTGTGTGGAGAAATAGTTCAATGGTTAAAAAGCCACTTACAGACAAACTTTTTTCACTCTAAAGTATTCACATCATAGGAAGCTGTGAATAAAAAATTCTTCATGTTAACTTCACTGTACAATAAAAGGTAATGTTTGTATAATGTGCTTGCAAACTCTTAATTTATATGTTGCTCTTTTAGTATTTTATGTTTTGGGAAGATTGTCTATAATTTGAACAACAAAATGAACATTTATAAAAAAAATGATCATTGGGTTTAAGAAATCTTAAGTCAAACAAAAAAAACCTTATTACATTGTTCATGTTTTCTTAAATAATATTTGCCCTCTGCCATTTTATGTACAAAGAAAATCAATGTGAAATTAGGGTATGTTTGCAGCACTAAGGGACTGATCCCGGGCAGGCTGCGTGAGATACAGAAGTGCACACAACAGTACTTTTGGATTTGAAGCAATTACGGCATTTAGCTGATGGACACACAGCAACTAAGCTCAATGCAGGTATGTGTCCAAATACAGTGCGCAAGTGCAGGGCAGTGTAATGCTGTATATGGAGGTTATGATTAATGCAACCGCCTCTGTCAGACTGTAAATGTTACAAAAAATTGTAGAAATTGAATATTTTTTTATAAAGATTATTTTTTTTTTTCTTACTGTATGAAGAAATGAAATAACACAGCACAATGCTTTGGCAGCCATTTCTCACCCTTTGTAATGTGTCAGAAGTGTCACATCCTAACGGAAGGGTCTGAAATAGCCCCCTGGAGTTTGAACTGACCTGGGCCTGGCACAAAGGTTTTAAGGTAAACAGTCTTATTTTTGTCTGCATTCAGCTCTGGATCAGGTGCACTTGTTTGGGCACATCCTTAAGCTAGCCATACACTGAGATGATTATAGATCTCAGCAGGGGGTGGCTCGATAAACGGGACCAAGTGTCAGAGCAGCATAATACATAGATCTGCAGCAGCAGGCAGTGCAGAGAGTAGTAGAGAAAGGGGTCAGCCGAAGCCGCACTCCACACAGCGCGGCTTCTACTAACCAGTAGAGGGAGGCACTAAAAGAATACGGAGCCATTAAGTAACCTAGCACCCGATTTAAATCAAGCAACTTTAAAAATCCAATAATCTTACCAGAACATTTCTGGTGCATTTATTGGACATTTTAAAAATTGATCCTGGCCACTTACTAGAGCGATTTATGGCCCAATCCACAATAATTGTAGGATTGGGCCCGATAATCACTCCAGTGTATGGCCAGTGTTACTGTACATTGACTATATCCCTCCAACACGGGTCTTAGAACCCAAGCCACTGCAGTTACGCTGTGATATTATTTGACTGTGACTGCGTGCTCTTCAGTTCTGAGCATGTGCAGTACAAAATCACGCAGATAAATGTCACGTCAACTGGTGTACACTTACCTCTGGATCAGCCCCAAAAAGTTCTTTTAAAGTTCAAAGAATTGGAAAAAGATAGACATTTCCCCAAATAGTGCCTTTTAACTCAATTTTGATCTAATACATTGAAAAAAAATACTTGAAATGTTTAAGCCAAAGTTTAGAATTATTTCAAATAGATGTCTGTATTTTAGTTCCAGGAATTTGATTTGAGTGTTCTTAAATAAACCAGACTTATTAAAACACAAATGCTAGCAACTTATATCAGTGAGTGAATTGGTATAAAATAACCTTGTGCCTGAATTGGGCTGTATAGGGCAGTATGCTTTACCCCTACTACTGCCCCTACTGCTTTAATTATAGAATTATCCAAGTCACTTGTACATTTATAGTTTGACCAATGGATGAAGAATATGGTGGAGGCATTATCTAGTGATCCTCAGTGGACCTTATCCAGAGACTGAGAATGAAAGAGGATGCGTCACAGCAAACATTGATATCCTTCGTGTGAGGGCAGTATTGTACACCTGTTAAACATGCAAACTAATTCATATAAGCAATTTGGCTGAGAGGTAAAATGCAGCAGAATACATTATTACATTTCATTTTGGATTGCTAATTATTTCAGGGTAGTTTAAATTGCCTATCGTGGTGTTTCATTTCATAGTTTTAAACTAATTAAATACATATATATATATATATATATATATATATATATATACGCTACAAATCAGTTTATAAAGTAATATACATATATATATATATATATATATATAAATATATATAAAATGGTAAAGGTGGCACCGAGAGTTTTTCACAATTAAGAAAACTTAGTCCAAGATTTCCAACGTTTCAGGTATTAATATAAACCTTTCATTAGGGAACACTATGAACACCTGAAACGTTGAAAATCTTGAACTAAGTTTTCTTTATTGTGAGAAAATCTCTGAGTGCCACCTTTAATAAATGGCCTATGTATTGGGACTTAGGGGTCCTTAAGGAGGCATCAGAGCCATTATTATCATTGTGTGACTGTCCATCTCTTCTGGAGTGTCAGCTTTAAAACAGAGGTGTGTGTGTATGGACAGTGGAGGGGCCCAAGCAAAGTCTTGTCAAGGGAGGGTCCTCCCGCTGTGGTTGATTACAGAAAATCATTAGCATGCCACAACTCTATAAATTATGCTCCTGGTTAGTGGTAGAAGCAGGGGTTGACTGGACAGGGAAAAGAATGTTTAATGGTGGGAAAATAGAGACAGAGACAAGTAATGTAAGGGAGACCGGGAAAGACCATGTATAATGTAGGAGAGACAAGGAGGGGGATGTGCAATGTTGGAGGGATAGTGAGAGAGACGTGTAAATGTAAGTGGGGACAGGGAGGGAGATGTGCAAATGTAAGAGGGACAGGAAAGAAGTGCCGTGTGTAATGTAGGGGTGCTGGAATTTAGAAGTTTATTTTATAGGGGGCACAGGAGAGGTGTGTTATGAGTGAGAAGAGGCTAGAAGGGAGATCTGTAACAGAGGGAGAGAGACATATGGGGAGAGAGATAGGTGGAAGGGGGGGGGGGTGTTATTGGTGGGGATCCATGGTGGGAGATTATAGAGACTACCTTCAATCTTCATTCTTTTTGCAGATTTTAGTGTAGTAAAAATCAACATGAGGCACTTAGATAACAATCAATATTCATGTAAGTAAAAACAACACTTCATTTTGGGCAACAATTTTCAGGAAACATGCTAACCCTGCTCCCTGGCACTCTACCAGAGGCATTTAACTGCTCTGAGTGCCAGTAATCCACACTACACCTTTTTTCTTCTCTGGTTTGCCTTTAAAAGAATTGTCATCTAAATCTGGTGAACTTAGGACTTACCTGTTTGTGCTGATGTTCTTCTCTGATGACTAAAAATGTCCAGATCCCTAGTACGGATTATAGCAAAGCTAGTATTATATTCCAATGATACATATGTTTGGATTGTCACAAGCCAGAAATATGGACCGGTATGTATGTAGCACCTGGGAATATTCAATAAATGAAGCCATAAACCACTTGTTATTTACATGTTGTGCCCTCTATCCACAAGGTTCTGGGACAATAAAAGCAGACAATGTTGCATGGAGCCATGTAATGATCTGCCCAGCTGTATTAGCCATTGAGAAAATGGTTCTTGATAAAAGCACTGTGTCTTGGTTGTAATCAGGATGCACACTGGCTGTTTTGTCACTTGGTGTAGCAGACTGTTCATTCTACTACCAGCGAGTGGGAGCTTGTTACCAGTGCTAGGTACGATTGGTGGACTGGTACATAAATAATTGGCAAGCCTTTCATTGCCAGTTATTTTTCTAGATCACTGCGATTACCTGCTGCCTTGCTACTCTGCATTCATATTGTGGGTTTGGTTCACGTGCCTTCTCATTGCTACTCCCCTCCTCACTTTCACCCTTCCAGCCCTAGGGGTTTTTCTGTGCAAGCAGCGGTCTTGTGTCTTGATTGTTCATTTGTTTATGTTCTCACTTCCCAGCACTGTTCTTGTTTTGCTGATATTCTCACTGCAGGTAGTACCATTCAGGCTCAGTTGGATCATACCTCTTTTGGATGGTGGGGAGGGATATGTACCCATGGTGTGAGGCAGTGGCGGATCTACTATGAAACTAGTAATGCTTAGGCTTCAGAACCCTTGATCCCGGAGCCCTTTTCTTTTTATACATTTGCTGACACACAGTGTTATATCATGTTTGTATGGAGTGCCGGACCTGTCTTTTGCAAGTTTTATTTTTAGCTTTTTTTGGGTTTTTTTAAGCGTGCATTTTTCAAATGTGTGTTATTAAAATAAAGTTATTTCAGTGATAATATTATAAGTCAGTGGGTTTAAGTACTTAGTATTGACCTTAGAATATGCTCTATGTAGGAAGGGTGGGGGTTCTGAGTACCTGACCAGTGCTAGCTGGCAGAAACTCTAACTACAACTCTGACCAGAGGATAGCTCTTATGATCCAGCTGGGAGCAGAATAGAGAGATGCTGTCAGTGTCACTGTGTGCATTAAATAAGATAACAGCAGTTACCCAGGTGGGAAGGGACTCACTGTATGGGCCATTTGCAAGAACTCCACCCCACCATCCCATTTCTCCTCCATATGGGCCTTTGGACCTTGTTGGATTTTGCTCTATTGTTACTGGTTGTGCAGAGGCTCACATAACAGTTCAAGCTTCAGGGCTCCAAACAACTAAAACTATCCAGGCTTGGTGCATTGTATCCTCTGTGCTTATTCAATCTGCACTTACTTGTCCTGCTTATATATCCACAACATACAGACCCATCCAAGCTTAGTCCACTTTGCTACTATCCCATCTGTACTTACCTGTTCCTATAAAACATCCACTGGAGCACATATCTTCTAGTTTTAGTATTTTATGTACACTGTTCTTCTTCCATCTGCATTCTCCAGGAACAAGTGCCATCCTAGCCTGGTGCTCTGTTCTATCTCATCTTGCACTGTTTACTGTTCCTCAAGAGCTTATTCTTCTCTACGTTATTTTTTGTCAGTCTTGTCTGTCTGTACCATGGGTTTGCTTTATAGTGGTAACATAACCCTGGGGCTGTCATCAGTGGCCACGAAATGCTAAGGATCTGCAAAGCTGGTCATCACTATCAGTGGCTCCAGTGAATACTAGATTCCCGGTAAGACTTTGCACCCTGCAATATTGTTTTGTAACAAATCATTTTTGCACATATTCTACTAGTGCTGTCAGTTGGGCCTACATAAGATAACGTAATAATTAATTCAAGCTTCTTATTGCACTGTTTCATGGATGTTGTTTTCTTGCATTCTACAATGAAGCAGAAAATCCTTGAATGTAAAAAGGTCCTAAGTATTGTAAAATAATGCTGACAACAGGAAGTGTTTCTCAGTCACCTTGACCAAAGAAGGGATTCACCAATAAAAAAAAAATCATATCCATAATCCATAATCACTATTTTTTGTATAATGGTCCATTTCTAATGCTTTTTAAATAAGCTTTGAAGTCAGTTCTAACATTTTAACTTATACATATGCAACTTATACCAGGTGCAATTTACAAGTAGTTCAGCAGTCAAGGACATAGGGAGCGAGCACTATATTCCGTTATTTAAACAAATAATTGAAACAATGGCAGTATGAAATTTGATGCACACATTGAACTTCACACACAAACCAGCCAGATTTCAGGCACTGAACAGAGGTGCAGAGTGTAAACATTGACCAGGTTTCACCAGAGTGCCTGATGGTGCGGAATGGGCTTGGCCGCAGGCTAGAAACAGGTCACGACTCTCTAAAGAGTGCTGGGTTTGAGTGCAGCAGACTGAGAACCAGATGCAGGATGAATGCAAGATGGCAGATCAGGAAGTGCAATGCAGCAATATACAGAAACAGGAATTCCAGAGTCAGCAGGAGTCCAGGAACTCACAGTAATCACAGGAACTATGCACAAAAATAACCATGTTACAAATAAGCACAAAAGTTTAGGGAGTCAGCAGCACACAAGTAAACCTGAGGACACAGAGTCAGCAGGCTAAGGTTAGCTGAAGCTCTGAAAAAGAGGGGACTGTGAATAGAGTTTAAATAGAGAAGGAATTCCCATCAGAGATCATGATCAGAGGCTGGAGTCCTGCAAACCCGAAGGGACCTCCGGTACCATCTCCCTCATTTCATTTTGTTTTATACCTATTGCTGGCTAGAGAACTAGAAACTGCTTTTAACGCCAGCGGGAGAACTATGGGGACATTGGGGTAGATCCAGAGCTAATTCAATAAACAATAGCTACTGTGCATGCGTAGTAGCTATTCTACGTAATCTGCGTCTCGTTTCGATACGTAGATTGCGTATATGCGGTCTTTTAGACCTGGATACGGCCCATTCTCAGTAACAGAACCATTTTCAGCTCATCCAGAGGGAGCTGTAGATGGATGTTTTGTCACATATGTGGATTACTATATTTACTGAGTTGCACAATCTCCTTTTCTGACTTCATGCAGTGCTGTCAAGACACTGTGCCTATATACTAACTCGACTTTTATAGACATTGGCATAATTCAATAGTCTTGTTATATGGTTTTGGGTGCGCACCATTACTTGTGTACCTGTATACATATTGATTGCTTTTTTCTTTATATTATATATGTGCTCTCTCTCTTTATATCTATCTATCTATCTATCTATCTATCTATCTATCTCATGGTTGCCGACTTTTTGCAGCTTCTCTCCGGGAGATTCCGGAGAGAAGCTTGCGCCGCATGCGGGGGGCGGGGCTTAATGACGCGCTTTATGCAACTCCCGTCATTAGGCTCCCCCC
>WWET01001695.1:105003-116643 GCA_011038615.1 Limnodynastes dumerilii | reverse complement strand
TAAGACTTGGGATAGGAAACATCATCTCTCAACTCTAATACTGTTTGCAACAGATGAAATATGACTCTCCTGCAATCAACATGGTTTAGCCCAGGAGTAACTAATTTCAAGCACTTACTTAAGTCTGGATCCAGCCCCCTAACTCTAAAACTGTCAGAGTCCCAACTTTTGGTCATATATCATATAATTTTAAATTGAGATCTCACCCCTAGCAGAGGTCCTCAAGTCTCCAAAACAGCTACTCTGTGACAAAACCCTCTGTCAGCTGCTATCCCAGACAAGATTTAAAACAAACACACAAAAGTCTGCATTGGAACTCATCTGTCAGATGCGGAATTCTGTGTGGAATTTTGTCTCTGCATGGGGAAAGAGAGGTGGCTGCTCCCCGTGCCTATAAGATACACATGATGTGTGGTATACCGAATGGTAACCATATAGTAAGGGCGTTCCAAAGCTCTACCACATGGGCTACCACATTCAGAGACTTTAGGTAGAGTTCTAAATGTGACAATCCCGTACGTTAGAGGGGAGTACAGGGGTTGTGCACTCCCCTTGCATGACTAAATTCTGGATCTAAAATTCCATATGTTAGCCTCCAATGGGAAATTTACTACCAGTTCAGGATCCAGTTCTATGTTCTTATTCTGGAATTTATTCAACAATATCAGTCGTGTTGGGTACTATAGGATGTCCATTGCTGGGAGAAGGAAGTGGGGTTGTCATATACAGGGACAGCTGAGTGGAGCTTGAGTTACTGTGCTCTTATAATTGCACCTGTTTTAACTGTTTTGTGACTTCTAATCACTACTAAGATAGTTGCTTCAGTCCACAATTCTCAACTGACCCTTTTTATTGTTAAACAGAATATAAGCAACAGAAAACAATGCAGCTATCCCCCTAATCAATCCGGACCCCCTCCAATAACTTAATGACACTTTGTGCACATGATATTTAAAGCCTTTTATAACTTTTTTTGTCTCTAGTAAAATCTAGGTTTTCAAACCATTAAAGTTTTTTGTTGGCTATAATTATGTCAATGAAGATAAAGATGACATCTAAAAATTAAAAAAATAACCAGAATCCCATGAAAAATGTAGCCATAAAATTGTTCAGTAACTTTAATATTATGCATAAAAATGATTTGTTACGGAAGGAAATTCTGCGTGGGTAATGTGTCAGTGACTACTTGTTTAAAACAGCACTTGGAATTTTTAGGCAGTGAGAAAATTAAATAAAGAGCTATCCTTCCATTCATGGCCTCTATGGACTTTGACCTATAAATGAATGTTATTCCGTTTTGAGTTCTTTGAAGCACTCTGACTGACCTCTATGTCATCAAGTGAGAGTCCAGCCAATAGTTCTATAGAAAGCCATTGGCTCTGCCCCCCGGTCTCCTTATATTATGGGGGTATGGACCCATTTGGAACAATGGGAAAATATTGGATGGTTGGAGATACACAAGGGGGAATAATGAATGGCGTGTGCGTGTGTAGGGAGGTGTCACTGGATAAGAGTAAGTGCTCACAAGACTCAGTGTTTCTTTTTGTGTTGAATTGTAGTTACAAATGTTTCTGTTTTTCTGACACTTACAAAGAGGCTTTTTGTTAACTGCATTGTAGTTACAACAATCTTGAATTCATTGTATAGTGGGCAGTTCTCTTGGATGTGTTCTTTATCGTATAGCGGTCACTAGGATAATGGGCTACGTTTCCATTATGTTTGAAGACGTAGCGTAATTACTAGGCACTCCCCTTGCTCGTACGTACTTTGGCCGTATTACGTTTGCTGAGTCCTACCTTAACTTTACGCTGTGTAAGTACTGACCTACGTACATGCTACATGTACGTACCTGCCTAAGCATTCCCATACTGTATGATATATATACCTGCCTAAGCATGCCCATACTGTATGATATATATACCTCCCTAAGCATGCCCATACTGTATGATATATATACCTGCCTAAGCATGCCCATACTGTATGATTTAAATTCCTCTCTCCACCTCTGAAAGCATAATTACGGGTGTCTTATGGCTGCCACGCCCCTTCGTTCGTAGTTACGCTGTTGATACTAGGCTGGTACGTACGTTCCGCGTTATGTGGTGTAACATCTGCCGCGCTCATGCACAGTTAATATTAATGGGCGATTTTACGTCACCAGCAGCTAGCATAAAAATGCTTGCGTACATAGTTCTGGATCTACCCAAATGTCTATATGGTATGGCCATCACTAAGATATAATGTGCATTGTGTGCCGGTCTCTGTGATGCAGTGCATATTGTATGGTAGTCACTAAAATGTAATCTGTTTTGTATAGTGGTGAAAAGGGTGAAATCTGTATTGTATGGCAGTCACTTGGATGCAGTGGGAATTGCATAGCGGAAACTAGGATGCTGTCTGCATTGTAAAGTAGTGACTAGGATTTGCTGTCTTTTATTGTGGTTACTAGATTATTTCTGTATTTTATGACCCTCACATGGATCCAGAGTTGTGTCCGGCACCCCACTTACACACGCAGAGAGCATAAGTGGGGAGTTTTGACTGGAGGGTGTCTTGCATTTTACGCACATAACTTCTAGCTTACAGAACTAAGTTCCATATGATAGATTTTGCATACAAAGGGGCTGTGCTTCCCCTCTGCCCGCCATGTTGGGCGGGGGAACCAGTAAAATTGTACAGTATGGGAAGATCTCTGGTCATACAGACCGCTGATCCACACATTTCACTTAAGGCAGGCTTAAGGCAGCGTAATTGATATGAAGCCCGCACGAGAGAGGGGAGTGACGGAAAGTTCAAGTACAGAAAGTGTGCGGGATCTGGTCAATGGATACTGTACTGTAGGATGGTTATGGTGGTAAATGTTAAATAGGAGGGCACAAATTTTTTTTTTTCCGTGGGGTGCATCAAAACCCCATCAAAATTCTGAAAGGCAATTTAATGACAAATTTTGCCCAAATATTTTCTTGTAGCACTTAAATAAAAAAAAATTTAAAAAGCTACAACACACTGAGATTCCTAAAAGATTAAGCAAATATTTTGCTATATTTCTATAGGTAAGCTAAAAATAAATACCAGTTTTGCCACTAGTCAACTGCTACAAAAATCTACCCAATCCAGAGTTTTTGAGCAGAGGATGTGCAAATCCTTTGCTGAAGCTGTACCGTCCTATCCAGAGCTCTGACATTTACATGCAAACGAATACATACAGGCAGAGGCTGCGAGGTGTACTGCAGCTGCCTCTATAGGTCTGTATGTTGCAAATTGTTTTTTTTTTTTTTTACTTTTACAATCAATTTAAAGAGCTAACAAAATTTTGTAGATTTCCTGTAAATAATGCCCAAGTAGAATGTGTGGCACTACGCCTTTTTATTTTACAAGCACAATTTCACATTCTATATTAAGAAAAACTGTCAAAATTAATGGATACTCAAATGTAACCTTTTAATTTTTTACACATATATAAGGATGTTTTTAAAGAAAAACTTTAATGACAAAAATACATTCTGTTTTACATTTACCTCAGTCTCTGAGCTGGTGTAAAATTTAAGGTGTAAGAACAGGGAATCTGGCCTCCTGCTGCATGTTATACTGCCCCTTTTTCATTTAAATATAGAGGAACTCACTGTTCCACTAGCCTAGAGCACACAGAAGCTAATGCAGGCGGATGGGCAGCTCTGCATCCATCTTTTTGTGCTCACTCCTGTTCTGAACATCCGTGTTGCACATGTCAATTGTTGGTACTTTATTTGATGTCATCAGTGAACAAACTGAAGATAAATATAAATATTTTTTGGTTTTACTTATGTTTTATAATTCTTACATTAGTCATACAGGAAGTCAAGAGTTTGAAAGTAAGAGGAAACGGGAGGAAAGATACACCTAGGCAACACCACAATAATGTCAAATTCATATTATTTTTTTGCATAGACACTGACAAGCTTTAAACAGATATTCAGACTTTGACTTCAGGGGCCGTATCCAGACCTGATAAAGTCAGCATTCCCTCAAGGTAGGGTCCTGGGCACGGATCCAGTATCCGCACGAAAGAGAGCAGGGAGCAGTGGACGCTAATGTACGAAATGAATCCTCAACTCAACATCTAGACCTAGGTTCGGAAAAATCATCTCTCGGCTGTAACACAGTTTGCAATAGATAAAATGTAACTCACCTGCAGTGTAACATAGTTTTGCCCAGGTGTAAATTTCCACTTGTTTTTAAACTCTGGACCTGGTCCGCGGTCTCCATTTGATTGCACATTTCTGATTTATATTTGGTTTGTTAAACTTCTCTTAAGAATGGATTTCACAAAGTAAGTATACTTTCTGTTCTATGGTTTGCAACGAAAATTTACTGTCATACTCCCATTTCATCCAGAAGAAAGTATCATTCACTGTGAACATGTGAACCTCTCCTATGGCAGCAGTTAAACAGTAATCAATTTGTCTATTCACAATTACCTTTTATGCTGCAGAAAATTAATCATTTTACTAGCTTCAATCATTAGGGAATGTGGAATGCTAATTCAGACCTTATTACAGACACAATTCTTCATTTTGTCCTTCCTCAGCTTGGCACAAGAGCCTCATAAACAGTTTTTCTTTTTCCACTATGATCTTGAGAGCAGAATCACTTCTCGTCAAAGGAATACAATTCAGTGATCGTTTTGTCATAGAATAGAACATTCTTATTTATTTGAAGCACAAGGTTAGACATGAAGAAGAATGCATTTTTTGCTGCATTACAACTGGTGTTGCTTACACCAGTCATTAAAATGCCAGTCTATAAAATGGATTCTAAATGATGTGACGGTAGCAGAGCTTTATCCAGCTATTTCAAACTAGAGCTTGAATGTTTTACAGCTCCCCCCCCCCCCAAAAGCCATGTCACCGCCTTTTTTCTGTTTTATTTGTGCAGTATGAATAAAATACATATTACATCAGACATAATATAAAATTGTTGTGTGTTGAGAGGAAAGGGTCACTAATTCTTCTCCATCTTCACCATATACTTTAGAGCTCCCTCTTCCCTATAGACACCTTAACCAATTAATTATTCCCACTATACATTCCTTTCCCCACTGTTACCTCTATACCTGTCTCCCCTCAGCTTTCTCTACATGCTTATCTCTCACCACACACACTTCATATGGCAGAAGCTCTAGTACCTTGTGCATTAAATATATATGTACTTTTCACAAGTTGATCCCTCCCCCAATCCCCTCAATATGTATACTATATTCACCCCATTTCCTCCTCACTCCCTCAATCCCCTCAATATGTACACTATATTCACCACATTTCCTCCTCACTCCCCCAATCCCCTCAATATGTACACTATATTCACTCCAGCTCCTCCTCACTCCTCCAATCCCCTCAATATGTAAACTATATTCACTCCAGTTCCTCCTCACTCCTCCAATCCCCTCAATATGCACACAAAATTCACCCCAGCCCCACCTCACTCCTCCAATCCCCTCATTATGTACACTATATTCACCTCAGCTCCTCACTCCTCCAATCCCCTCATTATGTACACTATATTCACCTCAGCTCCTCCTCACTCCTCCAATCCCCTCATTATGTACACTAGATTCACTCCAGCTCCTCCTCATTCCCCCAACTCCTCCTAATCAGACTCCATGCATCCTATAACGTTTCACATACCCTGTCTTCTGTCTGTATTTACTCCTCTATCTATTATTTGTCACAGCTCTTTTCCATCTTCATACCTCTATTTTCTCCTCTCCCTCTCTTTCACACCTCCTCCTGCTGTCTCTTTACTTCTCTGCCTCCTGTTTCTGTGCACAGCCTCCACGATGCAGGAACTTCTGTTCACTGGAATCCTGTTAGCAAAGCCATTGGCTTGTCCACCTGTCCATCAATTCAGAATAGCCAATCACTAGAGAGCCTGGAGAGAGTGCTGTTTCTATGGAGATGAGACCCTGGAAGATGGCTCTACATTAAGTCAGGAAGCTCAGCTGCACTGATAACCCCGCAGGTGACAGCACGACAAAATTCAGGCACTCAGGTCAATACATCTCTGAGGGGCATTTGCCCCAATGGCAACCTCTAAATCCACCAGTGACTGGAGCCATGGGCAAATTAGCAAAAGGCAGGGAAAGGAGCGTTGATATGGCAAAACAAGGAATCCCAGGTAAAGTAGTATTTGACAAAGTTGTAGTCCATGACCAAGGAATTTGTTTAATGAATGATTTTTATTTGCCAGTTTTTTTCAGTGGTCTTTCCTATAAGACAATAGCATGACAAACTGTCCCATCGGTCCTTATTGTTTTAATTGGGAACGCACAAAGAAAATATTTCAAAGACATATAGAACAGGAGTTTAGATAGCAGATTGCAGTGTGATCCTAATTTCCTTACGTGTGAGGGAAAACCACAACCCTTGCAAAGCCTTCCAAACAGAGGACCCTATCTTAACGCTTAACAAGGATCGTAAGTAAGGGTTTAACCAAGCCCTTATTCTACGATTAAAATACGTCCCCCCTCCCACCATGGGTCGTTCTGTCAGCTGTCAGAGAGGCTTCCAGTAGAGAAGTCTGCATACTGAGGATCCAGATCCGTGCTGCAAGCCTGAGAGGCACACATGCACTGTATTGAAATGTCTTTATTCTAGATCCGATCCATGGTTACTTGGTTAAAGGAATTATCTTATTTTTGTCTAGAGCAATTGTACCCCTTCATTTCCCAATTTGCTTTGCTCTCCCTAACAAAAATTTGATTATTTAAAGTAGTGGCAGATAGCCCTAGGCATAGGCAGCAGATTGGTTACATAAGAAATGAAATGTGCTCTTGTGTTTGGTGGCTGCAGTCTGGGATTTATTTGTAGCATATATCCAAAAGAAATGTAGTCTACCCTTGACTTAAAAGCTTGACATTACTGCATAGCAAAAATAAATAATCTAGGTCATATGTGCACATAGAAACAATATATTTTTATTCAGGTTTTAAGATCTGCCTGTTACAGGATGAGGGAAAGAAAATAGTGTGCTGCAATGACACGCACAGTACATTATATGCTGCCTTTGGTGTATTTTATGCTTGGATATTACATTATTATTATCCCTCTCCATTTGGAGCTACACATTTTGTTCCAGTACACATGACTTAAAATCGAGCACAACTGGCCATTTATATCATTGCTGATATTTCCTATGACCTTCCATGTCTTTGACAGGTTTACTGTGTCAATTATACCAACATATTTTCTATTGCACTTCAGTGCCAGATGGGATTGTAATGCAAGGCAACTCACAAAGCTGCCAGAAAGACCTCAAACTCTTCTAGATAAATCAACATCCCATTGCAAAGTAAAAATAATACAATCTAGGATCTTTAGGGCCTACTTCAAGATTGCCCTTTGTATTTCTATCAGCGCTATAAAATAGTACAGACACATCATTTCAAAATGTTCGCTTACATGTTCTTTAAAATACAACAACAAAATTACAGATACTGATAGAAAAATGTCACTTACGTATGTAAAAATATGTGAATAATGGCAAAACCGATAATTTTCTATGTCTAGTTAGGATGTTATTTATTTATTTTTATAGTGGCAGTATATTTAGTAGTGTTTTAAAAATACGGTGACTGGATGATAAAGAAGGAAATTGAATTACCACTAGCCTAAGACACCAAAACATAATAATTCAGATATATGACTAGAAAATATTATAATGAACATAAGTTGTGGTCAGGTGTCTATATGAAACAGGTGCCACTTGGATAATAGTATAATGTGTTAACTCCAGTAACAAGTCACATAAATGTCACAAGCTTGAAAGGATGACAGCTGCATCAACCGTAAACACATGCATTAAAGGAAAAGACCTATTGATTTTTAAAAACCTGTCTATCTTCTTGATGTGTGCAAGCAAAAAAAAATCTAGATAGGAATGTTAACATGCAGGGTGCTTTTTATACATATTTTATTTAGTTAAAAGTTATATTAATTTTTTATTCAAATTGTTACACTTTGACTCTGTCTGTTCCAATTTTCTTTGATGTTAAAAATAATTTACCATCACATTCCACAGTCAGTATTCTCAGATGTCAAATTCTAAATTGTACCAAATCAATGACATTTTGGTCAGCAGTATGCACTTCAAGCATTGCAGGGTGAGGCCTGTAACCTTCCAAAGATTCCAAATGTAAAATTACAAAAAAAATTTAATGGAGGGTTTCTAAACCATGCCACGGGAGACCACATGACCATAATGCAATTGGCTGTATTGGCAAGAGCTATCATTATAAATAGTGAACTGACACTCTCCAGACCCACTATTAGGTGCATGCAGTTTGCCTTTCATAAGTAGAGCAGCGTGAAGAAGCAAAATTGTTCCTGACAGACACAAGATGGCTGATCCTAGTAACTTGGCAAGACGCCATCGCGTACACAGACCTGAGATATTAAACTCAGGAGGTTTCCAGTCAACTAACAAACAATACATTTAATTAAAGAAAGTGACACCTATGACCAGTGGTGGTATTCAAATAAATTAACAACAGGTTCTATGTCTTAATGACCGTTTTCAGCATACCAATAGATATACCGAAAGGTAGTTTAATAATTCATGCATTTAATACTCAATAGCAATAAAAGAGTTACACAAAACTAGATTGTTATAAGAAAGAGTTTTAAAATATTAATGAAAAAATATTAAATCTTACCTGACAAACTGTTATTGAAGATATTTCCAAATAGCTGTTTGATTGGCGTCCTCACTTGCAAAAGCACCGAAACTCCCCACCATGTATCCCTCATCATATGTCCAGCCCCCCAGTATCCCTCATCATGTGCCCAGTTCCCACAGTATTCCTCATCATATGTTCAGTTCCCCCAGCATCCCCCATCAGGTGTCCAGTAGTCCCCCCAGTATCTGCCATCAGGTGTCCAGTAGTCCCCCCCATTATCTGCCATCATGTGTCCAGTCCCTCCAGTATCCCTCATCATATGCCCAGTTCCCCCAGTACCCCTCATCATGGACCGTATTCAGACTTCCGTCAGCGATCGGGCCGCAAATATACGCAACTAAGTGGCAGGTCGGAGCAGGTTACACCCACAAGAAAAAACAGTCACTCCCCTCGCAACCTCCGTCCGGACCTAAACTTACACCTGCATTGACTTGCCCTATCTGGTCGCACTCACTTCCGGCCTTATGTGTATTAGTTACGTATATTACCGGCCCTAACTCTTTAAGTGCGCCCACTTTCCCTCATCTCAATGCCTCCCCCCGTCCATTTCTATGCAAATTCTTAGGTCCGTATATTTCCTCCGCACTTAGGGTCGCATTAGTCTCCGCCCGATTCACAAGTCCGACCTTAACTTCAATGTAGATGGCGTATCACTATTACTACGCATGCGTAGTTGATGCGAAATCGATCCAATCCTAAAAATACACATTGAACTTTTGTTAGAAACAGATCTCTGAACACAGCCCCATGTGTCCAGTCTCCCCAGCATCCCCCATCAGGTGTCCAGTAGTCCCCCCCAGTATCTGCCATCATGTGTCCAGTCCCCCAGTATCCCTCATCATATGTCCAGTTCCCCAAGCATCCCTCATCATATGTCCAGTTCCCCCAGTATCCCCCATCATGTGTCCAGTCCCCCCCAGCATCCCCCAAAATGAGCCTCTTTCCTCCATCATGTGTCCAGTTCCCACCAGCATTCCCCATCAGGTGTCCCGTAGTCACCCCCAGTATCTGCCATCATGTGTCCAGTCCCCCAGTATCCACCATCAGGTGTCCAGTAGTCCCCCCAGTATCTGCCATCATGTGCCCAGTCCCCCTAATATGGTCATCAAGTATCCAGCATCCAGGCCTCCCACTCACTTACCTTCGAAGTCCCGCTGCTCTTCTCAGGCGCCTACAGGGGAGGAGGCCGGGGACGCGCTGCAGTGAGCGCCGGTGCTCATTACTAGTAAACGGTTTGCAGAACCAATACCTACATTAGGTATCAGTTCTACAGAACTGGTGCGAACCGGCTGAATCCAACCACTGCCTATGTCCAAGTCTGACGTCAACAGCTGAGGGCCAAAAGTGACAGCTTCAAGGGACTGTTGCACATTATTGATCTAAGTGTAAAGTAACAAGTAACCGAGAGGCACTGAAGATCTGATCTGTCTAACCTTTGGATAGACTTGGATGGGTGTGTTTTACATTATTAACTGCATTTTCTCAGCTAAAAATTAAGCAACTGTGACAGCTTTAGGTGAATAATTTTGAACATTTATAAAACAGAAAAATAATATGTGTTCTGCGCTAGAGAAGATAATCACAACCTCAATACTATAAAAAAGAGTTTATTATTAAAACACAATACAATAAACAATAGGTATACATATAGGGCCTGATCCAGAGCTACGATGGTACACTAAGCATGCTAACGCTCAGCGTACCTTAACTTCAGCCGGCATAAGCGAGTGTTAATACGCTGGGACGGCGGCGTTGCTACGCTAATGCCGCCCTCCCAGCCTTATTACCCTCCCTCTCCCCGCCTACCTGCACTAACTGCAGTGTAGTAACGGAGGGGAACGCTTCTGCCACATCTTCCCGGCGCATGCGCAGATTGGCTTTTAAGACGATTTTACACTGCTGGCCGGCGTCTTAATGCCAGCCAGCTTAGGCCTGGATACAGCCCATAGTTATGTTAATAATAAACAAATGCCGTAATAATAGCTAGATAAGCCTAAAAAATAAACTGTATAAGTTGTTGAATTCGAATAATCAAACAGTTATGATAGAGATTTCCAGGTAAAGTCAATTGGAATGTTGCAAAAGGTATTTGTACACAACATTGATTGCAACAAAGTTGCTATACTCAGAAAGACTTGATACAGATGAAATAACACTCTGACCAGGCACTTTCCTAGACAAAGGACGCTAAGTCAGAGATGTACTCCAGGAGAGGTGAATATAATTGATGGTAATTCAACAAATGGGAATTTTTGTGGTAATGCTCTGACCAGGCACTTTCCTAAGCAGAGGATGCTAAGTCAGAAAAATGCTTCAGGGGAGATGGATATAATTGGTGGTATTCAACGTGTGGTAATTGCAGTTCTAATCAATCTTTAAAACGTTGTACTCACAACCTCTGCTGCATGTGGTGCATAGATAGATGCTTGATGGTCTGAAACATACACTTTCTTACACACCGAGTGGAGTGCTTAAGCCAACAGATGGGGAGGCAGTGAGTAACGAGAGTGTCCCAAAAGTACCTCACAAGATGAGGGGAACGTCTTCCCTTCAAAGTATCAGATGTTTTTAAGGCACTCGGGTAGGATGCAAATATAACGTTAGCAGCGAGTATATGGTGAATGAGAGAAAAGTTCTGGTGTGTATCAATAGTTACCACACGGGAGCTGGTGTTTCTTTCCCCAGAGGATTTCGGCTTTCCTGTTTGTTCAGGTAGGAGTTTAAACGTGTGATATGATCTGGAGCAATCCTACGTCCGAGGGCGCACACCGCCAAGGAGATGTTCAGATGTATGCAGTTTCTGGTGTAGCATATACCAGTTCAAGATAGACAGGCTTGGATGCAGCTAGATAGTGGTGATGGGGCTGGAGGGGGTATGGCAGTTGGGGCTGGAGGGGGTATGGCTGTTGGGGGTGGAGAGGGTATGG
>WWET01001695.1:78141-89767 GCA_011038615.1 Limnodynastes dumerilii | reverse complement strand
TGAGGGTAAATAGGGTCTAGGGTCAGTATAGTTTTGAATAAACAAATGGGCAGACTGGATGGGCCATGTGGCTCTTATCTGCCGTCACTTTCTATGTTTCTATGTAAACTCAAAGACCTTTTATTATTTTATTTGTGCATGAGTCTCAAAGTAAATTAAATTTATGCTATATTGCTACAATACACACATTTTATTTTTGAACCATTAATATGTTGAAATTCAGAAAAATATTTGAGAAGGTAACACAACAATAAACATATGTGGCTAATCTATAGTTTTGAATAAACAAATGGGCAGACTGGATGGGCCATGTGGCTCTTATCTGCCGTCACTTTCTATGTTTCTATGTAAACTCAAAGACCTTTACAAATATTATTTGTGCATGAGTCTCAAAGTAAATTAAATTTATGCTATATTGCTACAATACACACATTTTATTTTTGAACCATTAATATGTTGAAATTCAGAAAAATATTTGAGAAGGTAACACAACAATAAACATACTGTATGTGGCTAATAATGTATTTTAAATATACAAATTACAAGCATAATAAACCACACTGACCTGGTGCAGGTGCATCTGTATCCTGCACATTTACACCCTCTTTCATCTCCTTAGGCAGGATTTGCCGTAATTGCTCCTTATAGGTGCTGAACTCCATACGTTGGACAGGTCCTTCACCTATGCGCACTGCCGCCCTTCTCTCCTCAGCAAGCTTGTCCTTTAGGTGCTGCTTTATATCTGAAAACTGTTTTCGGCAATTGGCCTCTGTGAGCCTGTAGAGGCCAACAGCATTTACAGCATCCATGATTTTAGACCACAGTTGCCTTTTCCTCTGCAATGGTGTGCAAATAAAAAAAACCCATAATAAACACAATGAATAATTACACTAAACTAACAAACTCACACACATACACTACAATCACACAGAATTAGGACAGACAGACAGACACAGGGCAACATAAGGGGTTAAATGTACAAACACAATACATCACAGGACAGACAATAAAATGGTACTTACAAACAATCCAGGCAAACTCTGAATAGCCCTCAACTAGCTCCTAATAACATTGGACCAGATTCACAACTAACAGTAAGTTAGATGCGGACAGATCGGCACATAAATCACTTCATCCTGCCCCGAACCCGCCCCCCTTTTTAGGCACCTAATGGCACTTTATTACCGTTCATTTTTAGGCACCTAATGGCACTTTATTACCGTTCATAGTTTAATCTTAAGAAGGAGACTACGAATGGACATTGTCTCTCCCCGCCTCCCCCCTGCCCTTCCCGGCTAATCTAAATCCCTTCCGCCTCCCACTTCTACCTAAACAGTCCCTGAGGCGGCATTACACCACCTCTTTCTAACTAAATTATTCCGTATGGTCTTTAAAGACCGCATGGAGGCACCTAATTGGTACGTAAATTGCGTAAATTACCTACTACGCATGCATAGTAGGTCATTTCTCAAATCTCTGTACCTAGGATGCAGAAGCTTCTTAGGTGGGAATCAGGTCCATTCTTACTGAAAATCAGGAAGTGACTTGCTTTTATAGTGTCAAGGATGTGTAACCTCGCGTTTTTTATGCAAATCGTGGCAATTTAATGGGGAAATGCATGGTTTTAGCCTTCAACATGTTTAAAATGAAAATCCATTATAATTCGTGGTGATTTTATACATAATTGACGCAATGTTATAGCAAACTGCTGCTGATCAAATCGCCAGCGAAAATCCACCCCGGAAAAACGCGGCGGTGTGCAATTTCAAATAGCTACAAAAATCACAGCTTAATAAATTTGGCCTGTGTATAGCTGATAAAACAATCAGCTATACACAATAAAGCAATGGTAAGTAATGCAACATATTTTCACACGTTTCAACTATGTGCTGAAGTGCTGGTAACTAATACAGTGATATATATTTTACTACATTTCAGCTACATTTAGGTACTTTATGGATGTATTGTATAACACATTCTTTTAGTGCTGCCTGAAAATCATAGTAGATAATGGCAGAAAAATTCCTCAGTGTATTGTAACTTTTACCATCTTCATTTCATAAAGTTTCCATTCACATTGAAGAATCAGACTAGGTTACATCTGGCATAAAGTAAACGTTATGTCTAGTCTGAAAAAATGATGTACAATAATCTTTTCATTTTCATAGCAAAATATTTCAAATAAAAACACTCTGTGTTATGATACAAGGTTAATAATCAAAACTGTTACTGTGTGCTTGAGTCAACGCAAATTCCTTGAGTTCTTTCTAGTCCTTTTCAATAAATGCTAATGATTTAGATAGACAAGCTGTGAGAAATATACAAAGTTATAACATGACTACCATATATCATACTATAAAAAGGACATTACAGATGTATAAATTTATCAGACTGGAAAATCTAAGGCTCAAAGACAAGACTAACATATAAATGATTTGCAAAACAAACCTGGATTGCAAAATGTTCATAAATAATACTGCTCACATCATGTAAAATGCATTTGCTACTATTACTACGGAATAATAATATATACTGTCACTGCCATTAACACACAAAGTATGTGATTTTTATTTTCAGAAGACTTTGTATTGTAATATAATATTCAAGGATATGGAGGGATTCTTTTGTGTAATATTTATGGTTTCATTCTGCTTACCCCCTGATATTAATGTAACCTCTGGATCCCAATGCTCCCCTTCCCTGGGAATATAGACACAAAGAAGATAGACCTCAGGATTTGGATGCCAAATACTGCTGTAAAGTACACCTCCAAAGAACTAAACAGACTTAGGGCCAGATTTACTAAGCTGCGGGAAAGGAAAAATGGAGATGTTGCCAATAGCAACCAATCAGATTCTAGCTGACATTCTCTAGTATGTAATAGGAAAGTGAGAGCTAGAAACTGATTGGTTGCTATGGGCAACATCTCCACTTTTCCTTTCCCGCAGGTTAGTAGATCTGGCCCTAGATGTAATGTGAAAAAATCAGTTGCAGAGGGTGTCTTTTTCCAAAAATCATACAGAGGAATCCATGTCAATCTAAAGCTGAGTACACACTCTTCAATCTTTTGCAGATTCATTTCCAGAGCAGACTGTTTACATAAATGCTCCTCAACCAGTGTGCTGTGGCACAATGATGTTACTAGGTGTGCTGCGGCGCAATGCCTCCAACAGACTAAAAAGCACTGGAAGACCTTGCCTTAAGGAAATAATTACACCACTTTCACACTCTACCCACACCCTGCCCCCATCCAGCCCCCTTCCAGGCCAAGCTTCCGCCACTGACAAAGAATGTTAGTGTCAGCTGCAACTTTCTGCGGTGTGACGTAACCTCAGGTGTCACACACAGCGTTGCAGATAACAGCATTAGGAGGAAGGAGGATCAATGAAAAGGAAAGTAAACAGAGGCCGAGTCACCTGCTGGGGAATACTGGGGAGGCTGCAGACACATGATGGGGGATACTGGGGAGGCTGCAGACACATGATGGGGGATACTGGGCAGGCTACATAACGTACGCCGGCTGTTACGTAAAAGGGGCTGTCCCCCTTTTACGTTTGGCGTATCTCCGCGATATAGGCCGCAATGACCTTGGGTGCACGTAGATCTGGATCCGGCCCAATGTGTGCATCATTATATCTGTACTGTGCGGGAGTCAAAGGATGCAGCAGGAGTCACAGCCAGGAGCGACACCCATACCCTGAGTCCCATGAAAAATAACAATATTATTAAAACATAGGGTATGGATAAATGAAACATCTGAGTCAGTTTACAATTGGCAATGATTTCTAAAAGCATGTTAAAAACATACCCAAAAGCCATCCCTCTGGCATTTCAGCATTCTCAAATTTAGAATACAGGGATGACTGCCTCAGAATATAGACATCATGACATGACCCAGGATAGCCTGCCGACACATGATGGGGATACTGGGGAGGCTGCAGACACATGATGGGGGATACTGGGGAGGCTGCAGACACATGAATGGGGGCTACTGCGGAGGCTGCAGAAACATGATGGGGATACTGAGGAGGCTGCAGACACATGATGGAGGCTACTGGCTAACATAGTTTATAAAGTAATTAGCTGCAATGTTAAATTTATTAAATAAAAAAGAACAATTAAATGTAATTTCTGTGTATGTACTTTGTAATTCCTGGTTTATTTTGTGTATTTTGCTTTTGGTGTGTCGCTGAATTCTGGGAAGGGCTTAGGTGTGCCGAGGGGGAGGAAATTTGAGGAGCACTGCTTTACACAATCCTATAGCAGACTAAGGTTGCAGGTAAAACAACCAATTCACAATACAAACTTGTCCAATTTTACAGCAGACCTCTGACATACACCTTCTGAAACAATCTGTTTAAACAATAAAAATGCAATGCTGCATGACATCAGAATCAGAAATGGACAAAACAGTCATAAGAGCATACACACTTGTAAATTGTCCACCAGGTTTCCTGATTTTTAGGAAATCCTGCTTCCCCACCACCACCAATCCCAAATGCAGATATGACAACTGTCCATTCTTCTCAGAAAGACCCTGCACTAGAAATGGCAGCATCTATTGGTCAGTTCGCATGATGGTTATGTGCATGCATGCCCGGCATACGTAACGTACATTACGTACGCCGGCTGTTACGTAAAAGGGGCTGTCCCCCTTTTACGTTTGGCGTATCTCCTCTATATAGGCGGAGATAGGCATTTAAATTAGGGCTCAGGGCGGGGGAAGCAGCATTACGACACGATCGGAAATGTTAAGGTAGCAATCTGGACACGTACTACCGCAATGACCTTGGGCGCACGTAAGGCGCACGTAGATCTGAATCCGGCCCAATGTGTGCATCATTATATCTGTACTGTGCGGGAGTCACAGCCAGGAGTGACACCCATACCCTGAGTCCCTTGAAAAATAACAATATCATTGAAACATAGGTTATGGATAAATGAAACGAGTCAGTTTACAATTGGCAATGATTTCTAAAAGCATGTTTAAAACATACCCAAAAGCCATCCCTCTGGCATTTCTTGGCCTCAGAATATAGACGTCATGACATGACCCAGGATAGCCTGCCAATACACTCATCATTTTCATGTTTGCATCACAGACCACCTGCACATTTAGGGTTTGGTAATGATGTTTGAGTATAAATGTGCTCATTTTTAGGTGCTCTCAGCGCTATCTGAGTGCAATCTAAAGCACCCAGGACATTAGGAATGCCTGAGACTCTATAAAAGGCAACCTTCAGGTCACGCTACATTTACTCCTGGCTGTGGAAGCAGATATATGTTTGCGACAATTTTTTCAGGGCACTTAACACATCAGATTAGTATCTGGAAAAGGTCACCTGTGTGATGCTAACCACTCTTTCTGCCATAGACTGAAAAGACCCTGTGGCCATAAAGTGGGGGACACAATAATTTGTGCAGCCCAGACACTGCATGAGAACGACATGTACTCAGATCCAAATCGCTACTCATCTGGTCATAAAGCATCATGATATTTGTGTGGTTTAACCTAAACATTTGCACAACCTCATGATCTGACAGGGAAAGGTCCAAACACAAGCACCTGACGGTATCATCCTCCTCCTTACACCTTCTCTGGCCCTTAGGCAGGAGACAGCAGCCATGCTAAATGCTGGGCTGTGCAAGTTGCCATAAAAAAGCCATTTTGAAGCAATAGAAACATCAACTGCTATCACTTTTGGAGCTTTTTTATAGACATACTGATTACTTAATGAGCAATTGCCTTACGTTATTCCCAAATCGCCTGTGATAACTTCTTTTTTTGGTGCTTTATATGGCGATTTTTGGGCGATTTTGAAATACACAGCTTAGTAAATTTTGACACTTGTATCTTCTGCCTTGGCAAATTCGCCATGGCGATTAAATCAATGGCGGTTTTTTAAATTTGCAAACAGTGGCAAATACTGGGGAATACACCTTAGTAAATACAGCAATCTCCAATTCGCCATAACAATTACCATAAATGCCGTTTTTTACAAAATCGACTTTAGTAAATGTCCCCCTATGTGTTTTTTCCCCCTAAGTGTTCTATCCAACAGTTTGAGGACTAGTGAGTACGATATAAAAAAGTTCCAGTACTCACTCAGATAAATGTTGTCCCAATATGTTGATTCTTTGTATAGTAATGCTAATATGTTCTCCAAATTAGTTAGCCGATAGAAGTATCCAGACCCCACATGCTGCAGTCAGAGTGTTTGCTCATGGTTCTTTCTCACTGGAAGTAAAGTGTTAGCTTCTCTCTCAGAGCTGATTATACCAAGCCTCCATTTCAGTAGCCCTGGTCAGATGTGTTCCCGATTAGCAGCCTATAGAAAAGGGAGACAAAAGAACGCCTCCATTCTATGGTGCAATAACTCTTATTAGAGTAAAAACATAGAAATGCTTCAACTCATACCCACAAAAGTGCAGAGGCACCACATACAATGTCTCATATGTGCATGTTAAGGAAACATTATTTCCAAAGGATCCAAAGTAACAGCAAAATCTTTGTCTTTTAAAGTTGTCATCCTAGGTTGTTAGCATTCGTTCACAAGTGCAGGGTATTAACCCAACGCATTTCTACATCAACGTGAGATCTTTATCAAAGCTACCTGTCCTGCCTTTCACTTGCCAATAAATAGATATAAAGAACTCCTCCTCCTTAAAATATATTACATTTAAAACCAAGATACTTAAAAAACAAGATACTAAAATAGCATAAAACATTTCACAAAACCATACAATAAGAATTATTAATAAGAACTCAAAAAAACCATTTTAACCCCCTCGGCTCCAGAGTTTTTAATATAAAGATCCATTGCATTTCTGCCTTGGCTAAGCTTTCAGGGGGGTTGCAATTTCTCTAGTTCCCTTTGAACTGCTCAATTCCAATTATTTTAGTAATTGATGAAGGGGAACACTCATGATTAGAAGCAAAATGTGAGGAGCCTGAATGATTTGGGAAACCTTGTACCTTAAGTGCTCTTGCCATCTTGCTTTTAAAGGACAGGATGTTCTCCTTATATACTGCTTGCTGCAAGAGCACTCTATCAGACAAACTACATTCTTACTGTTACAGGTTAAAATGTCTTTGATTTGAAACTCCTGACCTGTTTGGTTTGAAATAAAGAAGTAATTTTGGTTTCCTGTTTCTGGTGTGTTTTTGTAGACTATAGAGTTTACATGATTCTACAGTATCCACTATGCTCTCTGCACGTTTTAGTTGCTTTGTTTACCTTTTTCTAGTCACATGACTTCTTTCAGTTCTAACACATCTGGTGTGCACATCTGAAGGCATATCACAGGTGCTACTGATCGCCTTGTTGAGCTCCCTCTACATCTGCTCTATTTAAATGCCTTCCTGACATCACTTCCCTGTCAGAACAACAGATTGTTTAGTCTGCTGATTCATGTCCTCGAGCTCGCTCGTGTGTTCTGGCCCCCTGGTTCCTGGTTGTGTTTCACTCCTCAGTTCCAATGTCTCTACGTGCCTCCAGTTACATCTCGCTGGTTCCTGCCTCTCTCTCTCTGTGTCCAGCTCCAGTGTTCCATCATCTCTGGTCTCAACACTGCTGTGTCTCCTGGTTCCAGCACAGCTCCAGTCCTGTCATCATATCCAGCCTCAGTAGCAGTGTCTCCACTCCCTGCAACTACTACTGCTGCTCTCCTTGGATCTCGCCTCACTGTCTCTGAGTCTGTGCGCTTGTCCAGAGGGCCGCAACCTGCCCCTTGCCTGCAGCTAAGTCCATCCCCACCATCAGGGGCTCTGGCAAATACTTGGCTTGGGGTTAAACTCTGCGCCTCTGGTCTGGCGTAGTTTGCTTCCGGGCTGGCGCTGAGCGCAGTGAGTGACAAGAGGGACCACACTGATAAAAGCCGGTGATTTTATATTACTTAGGTCACCTTTTCTAAGGCACTGTGTGTTAGAAGGTCCCCTAAGTTTTGCCCTTTTCTATAAACAAAGAGTGGTTTCTCCGGGATAAGGCCTTGGAGAATAGGATCTTGTAAGAGTAATTACTAATTCTTCTTAAAAATCTTTTCCACTGTTCTGTATTCCGGGTTGAATTGTATTATAGAGGAAATCCCCCTTTCTTTTTCTCTTCTTTGTTCTCTGTCCTGCTCCCTATGTATTAAAGTACTACGTTCCATCCTACCAACATGTTGTATCATTTGGGCCAGAGTTTTCTCACATAACCTTTTTGTATAAAGAGGCCTTTTAGTTTCTCAGCATGCATGTTATATTCAAGGTCTTCAGTACAGTTTTGTCTTATTCTCTGCAACTGATTTGCTGGAATATTTTTCAGCCATGTTTGCTGATGGCAGCTGCTCTGATTTATAAACAATCAGTAGCTTTTACATAGTTATTGATCTGTATTTTTCCATCTTCTATATACAGAAACAGTTCAAAATAATTAATCCTAGATCTACTGAGCTCAAATGTGAGTTTGATATGTTTAGAGTTATTATTAAGATGTTCGCAAAAAAGATGTAAGTGCTTTCCTGTCCCCGACAACACAAAGAGGACATCGTCGATGTACGTCATCCAAGAAACCACCCCATAATCATGTCCTTGTCCCTGTCAAACACACTCATCTATCCACAGGTCCATGAAGAGGTTAGCAAAACTCAGGGCGAACATTGCCCCCGTTGCCATCCCTGTTTGCTGTAGTAATTGGTCTCCAGAATGAACACTAAACCCTAAAAAATCAATATATTTCGAAGTTTTAGTGCTGAAGAAAGGTCTTACCGCTTACAAACCATCAGTACGGCAGATGCTGATATATAGAGAGGAGACATCAGTAGTGACCAAATAACAAACTTCTTTCCATTCAATTTGTTCCACTTTTTTAATGGTATCCAAGGTGTCTTTAATGTAGGACCTGGTGCCAATCACTTTTGGTTGTAGGATGCCATCCATAAGTTCTGAAAATTTTGATGTGATGGAGTTAATCCCCGAAACTATCGATCTTCCCTGAGGCTTCTGTTGGTCCTTATGCACCTTTGGCAAAATGTAAAATACAGGGATGGTGTGGGTGGAACTGTTCAAAAATCTCTTCTCTCTCTATGATGGTCCCTTTTTGAAAAAAATCATTAATCAAACAGTCATATTAATTTTTTATTCTGTCTGTTGGATTACCGTTTTTATTATTATATTAATTTCTTATAGGTTGGGGTGTCCAATAATTGCCTCAGGACCTCTGCTTTATAATCTTCAGTGTTCAAGATGATCACCCCTCCTCTTTTATCGGCAGATTTTAGTGTGATATTCTGTTCCTTTTGTAATGGTATCAAAGCTGTTTTTTTCTCCTTGTTATGTTTTTCTGATTGCACTTTTTGTTCTTTTTGTTCCCACCTTTTTCTTCTGAATGTTTTCTAAAACTTTAGTAACAATCTTGTTGGAGCTTCAATGAAACCGGTTGCATTCTTTGGCAAGAAAATCTGATTTGCGAAAAAGGGACATCCAAAATACTTACCACTTACTACTTTTTTTTTTCAGAATGGGTGAGTATGCGATTGCATATGTTTGATATGTATCAAAATAGGGCCGTTCTAACTGGGGACCCTCACCCTTATAAGTGAGAGTACATATAGTGATTGAGTTTAAGTGTTTGGCCGCAAAAATTCTGTGAGAGTTCTTCAATACAATCTGTAAATAGCTTAGAAATCTGCTGGATGCAATAGACCAGGTATTTCCTAACATTCTTTACCCAAAAGTTGTAAATGTGGGATCTGGGGGGCTTATGTGTCCTTGGTACCACCTTGAAGGTACTCCATAACAAAGGCTTGATGTGCCTCATAGAGTATCCCCAATAAGCTCACCGGCCGTACATGGATATATAGCAGCTGTATATGCAACAGGTTCGCTAAGTGCCGGGAAATCCACTGCACCAGATGCTGCCTGTGTAGTCAATGGGGTATTTAAATTTCCACGCTCAAAATGAACATACCAGTAAAATACTGGAGATTATATGTGTTCCTTAAAATTGGAATAGATGGTAAACGAAGAGTGCTTTTCTTCCAGTGATTAATTGGAGCATTTCACCCGACATGATGAAAACATTTGAACCGCCAGCTAACAGGCAGCAGGTAATATCTGCAGGTGTTTAATTTCCATACAGGGATGGATCTTTAAAGGCACCAGACCATGTGTGCGTTGTGGATACCCGTATGTCAGATCTACTGACTGAGAAAGTTAGTCTGCACCTTGGCATTAATAAACTTAAAATATCATCAATTCACATTAAAAGCAATGATTTTATTGATAGGCAAACACCTTGACGCGTTTAACTCTCTCTGACAGGAATAATTGTGATCTGAGGGATTTTTATACACCCTCCTCCCAAATTACTAAGTCTCCAGGTGTGGAGACAAAAGTATTTAAACTACCGAGGTTGACATTTAAAGCATTGCATAGAATATAAAAGTTTTTTTTAAACATTATGAGGTATATTTTTATATAAAAATATAATTACAAAATAACATTTAATTTCATAAGTTGGCTAAGTCTACAAGTAAGACAGTAGAAAACGACTTAAAGGAATAATTATAACACTAATATTGATTCACTAGAAGGATTTCGAACACTGGTACCATAAAATACAAAAAAGGGTGAGGAAAAGTCTTAACGAAAAGTGTAGCTCTTAAAGGTATATACACCATTTGTTCCTCTCTACTTTTCTCTCATAGTTGATAATCACTAGAGCAGAGACAACTCTTACATGTACATTACTCCAGTTAGAACTCTAAATCTACAACTTCATTTAAACCCATAGGTTGAAGAGTTTAAAGCATATTTATCCAGTAAGCTTCTCTAGAGCAGAGCTTTTTATACCTATCCCCACCTGTTTTTGTGGGTGAAACCCTTTCTATTCCAACTACTTTTAGGTGAGAGGCATTGCCATACCACTTTTAGGATTTTGTTTATTATTTGTATTATTTGTTTATTATTTATATTGTGTCTGTGTTCCATATACCTTGTTTTCAACATCCTAATAGTTTGACCTACATATTGAGCGACACACTGGCAGCTTAGTAGGTAAACTATACAAGAACTGGAGCAATTTATGTATGACTTCATCTCATAAGATTTTTTGGTTGTTGTTGATTCAAACTTTGTCACTTTTTGTATTGCATAACACGTGATACAATTATTGGACCTGATTAAGACTTAAGAAGGAGCTGTAATAATGGTGGACCTGATTCAGAGATGGAAAATAAGAGAGAAAAGTTACTCCTGGGCTAAACCATGTTGATTTCAGGGGAGTCTTATTTCATCTGTTGCAAAAAGTATAGTTGAGTGTTGAGAGATGGCATTTCCAAGCTTAAGTCTGAACAACAGTCTAAAAGTAAAGCTGGTATATAGATATATCCCTGCATGCAAGAAATACAATTAACTTGATTCCTCCTGAAATCAGCATGGTTTTTCCCAGGTGTAACTTTCCTCTCTTAAATTTCAAGCTCTTTCTTAAGTCTGAATAAGACCCATTGTGTCCACATTTATAGCATACTATGGTTCTAAAAAATTCTCCAGTTCCTATTTTAAAACATATTTTAGCATATTTTTTATTTTGAAAAAAGCTTGGTGCTGGAAAATTTCTCAGCTTTTTTTTCCTTTCCAAAAGCG
>WWET01001695.1:63764-77947 GCA_011038615.1 Limnodynastes dumerilii | reverse complement strand
AGTAGGATTTTATATTTCTTTCTAATAAACGTACAAATTTTTTCTGATGCCCAATTAAATTTAGAAAAGAAGGTAACATTATGATTCCTTTCCTTCTCCTTAGTCCTGCATTTTTATTTGTTCTTTATACTGCAGTAACACTTCTGTCTAACTTAAAAGAGATTTCAAGAGACTTTGCCAGAATTTATTACAGATAAGACTAATCCCTAAATGTTTTTAACATATCTGTAGCCTAGGGAAGAAATAACTCAGTAGAGGAGCAATTCTGTCTAACTCTTTTGAGTTGTGCACTATGGATGTTAGAGAGCTAAGACTTTTTATGATTACTGGAAAAATGTAAGTAGTTATTTGTATTTACCGACTTCTGATAGGTGTATATAGTGACCTGATTGTTCCCTATCTCTACTGTAATATCCAGAAAGTTGATTTTTGAAACACTTGACTCAAAGGTAAAAACATTAGATTACACTCATCAAGGTTGAGTGTCTCAAAAAAATGTTTGAAACTGCCTACTGAACCATCCTACAGAAAAAACATATCATCTATGTACCTCCTTTAGAGGACCAAGTTTGCTCCAGCTCCGACGCCTCTATGCCTCACATGTGCCTCTATTCAAAGTGACCCATGTAGAGGCTGGCGAAATTAGAGGCTATCCGGGTCCCCATTGCAGTACCAAGCAACTGACAGAAAAACATTGATCACACAAGAAATAATTATGCTCCAAAATAAATATTATTGATTGTAAAATGAATCTCCCATGTGAAACTGAGAGTGTCTCATCTTCAGAGAGGGATGAATCCACAACTTCTATCCAGGTGACAAGAATATTTATGGATTTCCATTCCAGGTTGGAGATGAGGTGAAGGAACTGGGTTGTGTCTTGTAAATATGCTTTCAAAGTGGTTACATG
Source organism: Limnodynastes dumerilii (assembly GCA_011038615.1). NCBI lineage: Eukaryota > Metazoa > Chordata > Amphibia > Anura > Limnodynastidae > Limnodynastes > Limnodynastes dumerilii. The sequence continues at coordinate 77,037 of WWET01001695.1, read as the reverse complement.
TTTTTGTAAATAATGGTCTATGTAAAAAGAGAGAATAGATGTTAATGAGCCTATCCCAGAAATTATAGGGCGTGCGGGGGAAGTCAGTCATAGACTTCTGAAATTTAGGTAAAATATAGTATACTGCTACAATAGGGTATTTTGGGAGTAGAAATTCCAACTTCTTTTATTTATTACTTCCTCATTTAATGCTAATTCATGTAAAGTTTTAAGTTCTTTTTGATATTTTAAAGTGGGGTTAGTTTTCAGGCTCTCATAGGTTGTTTTATCTAATAGTTGGGATCTTGCCACTGATACATACTTTACTGTATCCATAATGACTAGACCCCCTCCTTTGTCCTTAGCTTTTATGACAATTGTGTCATCAGTTCTCTTAAGGCTTCCTTGTTGGTAAGGTTGTTATTATAGATAGAGGGGTTTTTCTCTGCTTTTTCTCACATTTTCCGCAATTCATTCAGTGTTTGTTTGTAAAATGCATCCTCTAGCAGAATTATGTCTTTTTTGTCAATTTTATCCCCAAAGTCAAAGACACAAGGTTTGGATTAAGGAGAAAATGAATCCTTTAGTGAGGAGAGACAATCGATTTTTCAGTAAAGACTTTGGATGATAGGTTAAAGATACCTCTGACATCCATCAGTGTATCTACTTTAATTATCTGTGTTCCTTCCTTTATCCCTCCTCCTCTTTTTCCACGTGGTCGTATTCTCTTGCTTTTTTGACCCGCTTTCTCCTAACGGTTCAAACTGGTTTTTGGTTGGCACATGGTAATTGAGAGCTCTGGCACATCCTTTGTAAAATGGGAGAACTGAGAGGTTCTGGGGCCAGATTGAGTTAAGGAGGAAGTAGGAGAAGGTGTTTGTATGGGAATGTGTTTTGCTTGAGTTTTAAGATCAGAGGGTATCTTAACCTCTTGTTTATTTTCCATTTTTCTGTTAGACTTTCTATTATCATTAAATCTATGGTTGGAGACTTCTCTGTTGAAAAACTTTTATTGTTGTTTATAATCTTTGTAGTAGTCTCGTACTTTACCCTCCGTATAATCTTGGGAGGCTCTATCAAACTTGAAATGTTGACCCTTCTATGAGCGCTAAAAAGTCAATTAGCAGCAGCTTGTATATCTAAGAGTCTTCATTCAACTCCAAATACAACATAAAACAGAATAAAAAGATATAGAAAAAGACAGCGCTGACTCTATAACTCTAAAAAATGTGCAATAAATATAAAACAATAGTCCATAAAAGCGGCACACAGGTAAATACAGGTTTTCCGACAAAAGTTAATCCATCAATAAATTAATCCAATAAATTTAAATCCATCAATATTCCTCCTCAGACCCCCGGATATGTATTAAATTGTCCACAGGGTACATGTAGGAAAAAGAGGGAAAAAGACTTTTGTAAGTGCACAGGTAAAATATAGGTGTCATGATACACAGCTTGTCAAGCATCCGGTCCAGCTTGCTCCAGCTTCCGGTCCAGCTTGCTTCAGCATCCGGTCCAGCTTGCTCCAGCATCTGGTTCAGTTTTTACCAGCATCCGGTTCAGCTTCTACCAGCATCCGGTCCAGCTTGCCCAGCACCTGGTCCAGCTTGGCCAGCCACACCTGCACCCACATTTGTGCAGCTGCTTACTCCAGACTGTTGTCTTGATCTTGCACCTTGTCACTGTGTGTGTTTATCTACATGTACCAACCTCCCATTAAACCCGCAAGTTTCTACTTTATGCCTGCTCGTCAAATCCTTCTCTTGGTACCCGAGACGGATCAACAAAATCCCGTAGCCGTGACAAGAATGAAACCCACCAGGTTCTATAAATTAATATGAAAAACCAACCAAGGTCTCATAAAAACCATACATTTTACTGAGATATTAGATAAAACACTAAACACATGGATAGAATACATAAATCAAATAAATCAATAATAACATAAAAATGAATGAGGGAGAAACGTTCTCCTACCAATTAAGAAGACAGAGTCTGGGAGAGAGCTGTATACAACGGACGTCCAAAAACAGCAAGGTGAATAAACGATCCCTGGCAGATTCAGCAAACCAGAGGAGAGGTCTCTATCAGCATGTCAGTCTGAATGCTGATGCATTGCAGGGCTGCGCCCTTTTTCAAAGTGAATAAAAGTATGATCAGAGTTACGATGCGTAACATCTGCCGTGCGCATGTGCAGCACGTTCCAACGGCCAAATTTATGCATGCAGCATGCGTAAATTTGCTGTTGTACTTTAGTCTGGATATGGCCCCTTGTTCGCTCTATACTGTCTTAACAATTCAATCAAAGCAAAGGAGCATTTATCCAGAGCACTGTTCCATTTTTCTTTTTTTTTTTATATTTATTTTTTATTGAATTTTTCAAATAATTATGGGGGAAGGGGTACAGAAAGAAGAAAGGTTGGGATAACAAATTAATCTCATGCATTACACGGATTGCCAAGCATATAAGAGTAATCGAGAAAAAAATCCAACAACATGAGAACAACATATTCAAATTGGAACATTTTTAGTATCAATATAACAATAGGGTTCTTAAGATCCCGAAACCTAGGGATCACCAATAGAGGGTCAGGGAAGAATAAAGGTTAGACAGGGGAAGGGGGGATAGGGGGAAACCTGAAGGAGGTGACCACCATCATAATATGTGTATCGTTGTGTAAAGTTAACGGTTAGTCATGGAGGACCGGGGTAATCTGAAAAGGGGACCAAACCCCAGCGAAGTGTTTAGAAGAGTTATGGAGAATGCTGGAAATATATTCTAATTTATATATTCGCCAAATTTCTTTAATAATGGATGAAAGAGAGGGGGGAAATTGTTGCTTCCAATGCGCAGCAATCTGACACTTAGTGGCGTTTAGAATATGTTTTATAAGGAGATGAGCGCTCTTAGAAGCATCCGGGATGGTGCGGGGAAATAGGGAGTAGGTGGGCGAGGATGGGATGGGAACACCCGTGACCGCCGAAATCAAGCGATGGACCTCCTGCCAGAAAGTCACCACTTTCGGGCAAGTCCACCATATATGAAGAAGGGTGCCCTCCTTACTGCAGTGTCACCAGCATGTCGAGGAAGTAGAAGGGAAAATTACGCTAAGCCTTTTGGGAGTCAGATACCAACAATAGTAGACTTTGTGAGCGTTTTCATTGATTCGGACGCAAATGGAGGTTTTGGCAAGATTTTGATTCGGACGCAAATGGAGGTTTTGGCAAGATTTTCTCTAATTAACATCCAGTCCTCCTCGTCCAGTGACTCTCCAAGCTCTCGCTCCCATTGGAGCTCATGAGGATCTTTTGAAGGGCGCTTGTGTCGGATAAACAATCGATAGAGGGTCAAAATCAGTTTGGTCGGGGGAGAACGCTGTTCCATTTTTCAACAATGTTACTTAACTTGAACCACTGAAAGAAGAGGTCTTGAGGATTCTCAAACTTCTTTGTATAATTTTGTTATATGGGTATTTCTGTAACATAATCATGTCCCACCAATGACAAGTTTCCTTCTTCAAAGCATCCTCAACTATATTGCAAAGATCTAGTAGATCCAAACTGACTGGAGATGTGTTATTTATATTCTTAGCTCTCTGGCTATTTAAGCTCTCGGTCAATTATTTTCTTGTATTAGCTCTCTTATAATATTAGCAATAGAGATTTCTCGAGATTTCTAGAGATTTTTGGTAGACTGGTCTTCAAAGGTTAGGGCAGAAACTTTAAAAAAAAAAAGTCAAAAGAACTACAAATGTATTAAATTTGCTTCAAACATTTCAATCTATGTGTCTAAATTAATTGTTTGTAGAATTAGAGTTTTAACTGGAGTAATGTACCTGTAATAGTTGTACTGACCTCTATGGCAGATATATTGACGACCAATTCTTCGTCTGGGACGGTACAGTCGACACGATCTCAAGCTTCTTACTACATCTTAATAATAATAATTATGGACTAAGGTTTACCAGTACCAAAAGTCAATCCTTGATCAATTTTTAGAAATTACTGTCTATTACTGTGTATATCGAAGGGGGCCAAGTACGCACGAAAACATATTGGAAGGAGGTAGATTGTAATGGGTTCTTGAACTACAAGAGTGGTCATGCAAGAATTTGGAAAAACAATATACCTAAGGGACAGATGCTTAGAATGAGAAGAAATTGCTCATCAGACACCCAATACGAAATTCAGACCGAGATACTAACAGGTGCTTTAAAAGCACAGGGATATCCGGAGGAACTCCTATCCAAAGCCAAACGTGAGGTAGCTGTTATAGAAAGGAATTCACTCCTACATTATAAAAAGAGTAAAAAGCCACTTTGTGTAGACGAAGGAGGTACCCAACAATTGTACTTCATGTCTAAATTTACTAGTCATGCAGATCAAATTAAGAAAATCATTAAGAAAAACACAGCCATTTTAAAATTAGATGACTTATTAGATCGGGAGAGTATTGATGATCTAAGGGTGGTGTTCAAAAAGTCTAAGAATCTGATAGTCCCGAGCTTTCTAAAAAACATAAAGAGAAAAGATAGTAAGTCAGCTCACAACAGGCTTAGCAATCCCCCAATAGGTACTTATAGGCGCGGCAGGACCCTTTGCTTAACATTTCCACACATAGCACACCGGACAACTGAGTTTATATCCCATACCACCAAAGAAGTTTTTTTAAGATGAAGAGTTTTAACAACTGTAATTCATCTTATGTGATCTACCTCTTGGAATGCCCCTGTGGCTCTCAGTATGTGGGTCGTACTACAAGAAGTATTAACATTTGATTCTTGGAACATAAGAGAAATATCCTGAAAGGCACTAAACAACACAGTCTATCCTCACATATGTTAAAATGCCAAGGGGGTAAGACACAAGATCTAAAGCTTAAAATTATAGAAAAGATAGAAATGACCGAGAGAAGAGGTGACTGCTACATCAAACTATGTAGATGGGAAGCCTTTTGGATATTTAACCTTAAAACCCTGCATCGTAATGGCCTTAACAATACAATTGAATTGAAAAATAGTTAGTTCAAATTGCAATATATTTTGCACCATAGAGATTCAAGGAATGAGCATTACACAGCAATGGTTTTTATAGACTCTATAACCTATGATTATTCATACTATACATGGTCTTTCCTCCCATTCTATATAGATCTCGATAAGGATACACAGTTGCAAGAAAAAGTATGTGAACCCTATGGAATTACCTGTATTTCTGCATAAAGTGGTCATAAAATGTGTTCTGATCTTCATCTAAGTCACAACAATAGACAAACACAGTCTGCTTAAACTAATACCACAGAAACAATTATATGTTCTCATGTTTTTATTGAACACATCATGTAAACATTTACAGTGCAGGGTGGACAAAGTATGTGAACCCCTAGGCTAATGACTTCTCCAAGAGCTAATTGGAGTCAGGAGTCAGCCAACCTGAAGTCCATTCAATGAGACGAGATTGGAGTTGGTGGTTACAGCTACCCTGCCCTATAAAAAAACACACACCAGTTTTGAGTTTGCTATTCTCAAGAAGCATTGCCTGATGTGAACCATGCCTCGCACAAAAGAGCTCTCAGAAGACCTATGATTAAGACTGACTTGCATAAAGCTGGAAAGGGTTACAAAAGTATCTCTAAAAGCATTGATGTTCGTCAGTCCACGGTAAGACAAATTGTCTATAAATGGAGAAAGTTCAGCACTGTTGCTACTCTCCCTAGGAGTTGCCGTCCTGTAAAGATGACTGCAAGAGCACATCGCAGAATGCTCAATGAGGTGAAGAAGAATCCTAGAGTGTCAGCTAAAGAATTACAGAAATCTCTGGCACATGCTAACACCTCTGTTGACAAATCTACGATACGTAAAACACTAAACAAGAATGGAGTTCATGGGAGGACACCACGGAGGAAGCCACTGCTGTCCACAAAAAACATTGCTGCACATTTGAAGTTTGCAAAACTGTGGATGTTCCACAGCACTACTGGCAAAATATTCTGTGGACAGATAAAACCAAAGTTGAGTTGTTTGGAAGGAACACACAACACTATGTGTGGAAAAAAAAAGGCACACCAACATCAAAACCTCATCCCAACTGTGAAGTATGGTGGAGGGGGCATCATGGTTTGCGGCTGCTTTGCTGCCTCAGGGCCTGGGCAGATTGCTATCATCGACAGAAAAATGAATTCCCAAGTTTATCAAGACATTTTGCTGAAGAACTTAAGTTCATCTGTCCACCAATTGAAGCTCCACAGAAGATGGGTGATGCAACAGGACAACGACCCAAAGCACAGAAGTAGATCAACAACAGAATGGCTTCAACAGAAGAAAATACGCCTTCTGGCGTTGCCCAGTCAGAGTCCTCACCTCAACCCGATTCAGATGTTGTGGCATGACCTCAAGAGAGCGATTCACACCAGACATCCCAAGAATATTGCTGAACAGAAACAGTTTTGTAAAGAGGAATTGTCCAAAATTCCTCCTGACCGTTGTACAGGTCTGATATGCAATTATAGGAAATGTTTGGTTGAGGTTATTGCTGCCAAAGGAGGGTCAACCAGTTATTAAATCCAAGGGTTCACATACTTTGTCCACCCTGCACTGTGAATGTTTACATGATGTGTTCAATAAAAACATGAGAACATAGTATTGTTTGTGTGGTATTAGTTTAAGCTGACTGTGTTTGTCTATTGTTGTGACTTAGATGAAGATCAGAACACATTTTATGACCAATTTATATAGAAATCCAGGTAATTCCAAAAGGTTCACATACTTTTTCTTGCAACTGCATGTATGTGGTATACATACCTTTGTATTCCTTAGTATACATGCCTTTGTATTCCAAAGATAATACTTAACACTGACCCTTGGTTTTTTATCCTCCTCTCCTATACATATATATTTTGTCTAATTGTTCTAATGATATAACTATTTGGAGTAACTTTAGATCAGTTAGCCTCATAACGACTGCTAAGAAGGGATAGCTGTGGTCTCAATAGAGATTGGAGACCCAGGGCCTGATTTAGAGGCTGAAAATAAGAACCTAAAGTTACACCTGGGCAAAACCATGTTGATTTCAGGGGGAGTCAAGTTAATTTTATTCTATGCATGCAGGGAGAATGCTTTGCTTTTACTTACTGCACACAGATACCTGATCAGCTTTTAAACTGCTAATTAGACTTGAGCTGGGGAAAATCACCTTTTAACTATAATACTGCTCACTCCCCTGAAATCAACATGGTTTAGCCCAGGTGTAACTTTAAGTTATTATTTTCAATCTCTGAATCAGGTCCCCAGTTAGCAGTTAGATAATTGAATCTTTTGCATATTCCTCTTATGTATCTATTTAGTAACCAGTATGATGATGGCCAAATGTGCTATTTCCTTATTTATCCTTATTTATATTTATCTGCTGTTTTTGTTTTATCATATGTGTGCTTTATATTCTGTTTTTTAGTCTCACACTTCATAATAGACCCTTTAAGTGTTTCAGCAAGATCCCAAACATGATACTATCACATAGATAGGGACTTTAATCCACCTACTTGCAGAATATTGGAGATTAACACTCCCACCTGTGCAAGTATCAACATTAGGATTACCACCTGTCTCGGATCAGTTAAATAAAGTTTTGCAAGCCATACTGACCACCCCCATCTGAACAAATCGCTTGAAGGCGAAGAAACGTGTCAAAGTACGCCTATGCATAGCGGTACCAATGTTTTATGAACTTTGGATCTTCCTATTTTCTAGTCAGTTTTAGTCCATTCTATCCTAAACTGTGGATAGCGGACGCTACAAGACGTTATCACGGGCCATCAGCTGGTGGCAGGACTTCCGATCAGGTCGGTATATCTAACAGACTGCATTACCATGAGTTATTTACGAGCCATAGGAGTGCCTTGCCGGGTGGCCGGCTAATAGACTGTCTCTGTCCGCTACAAGAGTTACTCTCACAATCTGTGGATATTTTAAGAACAACCCTCCTTGATAGAGAGCGTGTAAGAACTTTGGTACCACGTTTATTGTTTGGATCATTAGAGAGGTGGAATGTTTATTCAAGATCTGGAGTGATAATTTGGCCATTCGGCTATGTTGTTTTAACTAAATAACATGGATTTTTTTTATGTGAACTGTCATGTTGGTCCCTTGCCTTGGCTTTTAATTATACAATTATATTTTAATAGCCACACTTTATTGTAGAGTTTGTACCCGGACTGGCCGGCCGGATAACACCTCTACCAAATATTTGTGAACCTTACAACTCAACTGCTTAAAAAATAAATGTTTATGACATATTTTATATTTTAGTACAGAGTGGTTTGTGGGTATAGCTTCAGTGGCACTCCTTACCTATCAATTCCCTCTATTTGTTATTTCGGCTGTGCAGTCAGACGTTTTTTTATGGGAGCAGCTTGATTCGTTTTACCCTAGTAAATACATACATTATTTTATCCTATTTTTTTTTACCTAATGTGAGATAGGTACATCTTTATCATTATTATGGCGCACACCTTAGTCTGTAACAGCAAGCCACTGACTTTTTTAACCCTTTTTAATTCTGTAATAGTTGTCTCTACTCTAGCGACTATCAACTATGAGAGGAAAAGTAGAAAGGTACATATGGTATGAGTGTGGGTCACCGTAGCGAATGGCTCTATTTCGATAGGGCTGTTCGCTCCCAGCCAGTTCCGGACTGGATGGTATATCTATTGCTAATGCCTCAATGAGGCATGAGGCATAGCAGTCGATCCTTTGGAGCAAAGTATGTTTCCCCCCAACCCACACCCTAACCCGAAGTCCCCCCCCGCCGCAGCCTAACCTAACTAAAAAGAAAATTCTCACACTGCTGCCAATCGAAATAGGGACAGCCATAAAGCAACTTTCGACTGTCCCAACTTCGTAAGGCAGCCTTTCTTAGCGGGGACTCGCAACAATATGATGTGTATACCTTTAAGAGCTACACTGTGTTGAGACCTATCCCCTCCCCTTTTCTGTGTTTTATGGTTCAAGCGTTTGAAATCCTCCTAGTGAATTATTAGGCTCAGTGGCAAATGCAGGATTTTGAAAGGGGGGTTTCCAATGTGTGCAATACACGTGAGGTATATTAGCATACCTCCCAACATTTTGGAGCCAGAAAACGAGATAAATAAGCTCCACCCCTGTCCCGCTCAAGCTACGCTCCCGTCCCGTCCCCATTGTCATACTGCATGGAGCAAAAATGTAAATAGTAATTTAAAGAAACATTTAAAAAAGACTCTGCCTCCAGTGTAGCCCACTTATCGGGACAAGCTGGAAGGCAGTCGGGACAGTCTAGCAAAATCTGGACTGTCCTGCTGGAATCGGGACAGTTGTGAGGTATGTATTAGAGGCCTGGACATGGCACACATATGCTAATCCCAGACCCACAATATACCCCACATAATACTAAAATTACCCCTTGCCTGTGAGAGAGTGTGTGTGAGTGTGTATATTAGGGAATTAGACTGTTATGCTGCAGAGGTTGATGTGAAAGACTGTTTAAAATTGTAAAGAACTACTTAATATGATAGAACTGTTAAAAAAAATATGTAAACTGACAATACTGATAATACAGTCGTACTGACTGCCAAGACTTGTAAGACTTCCTTTAACGTTTTCTGTTAAAGCAGGAAGTTTTTAATGTAGATTTTCAAATAATAAAAATCTACCTTAAGGAATTTCATTGGTTATTGGCTATAGCAGGTCCTCTTATTTCACACATAAAAATAATGGTTTTATTTTGAAGGTACACATCCAATAGCAATAGTAGAGCATATTACACAATAGACCAGAGCTTGTCAGTGCATAAGCACTGTTGAATTTGTTTGTGACCCATTCACATTTCTATGTTGTCCCACTGCATAAACGTGGAAGTAGGGAAGAAGCGTCAAACTACCGACCAGTGAGTCTAACATCAGTAGTAGGGAAATTGATGGAAACACTGTTAAAGGAACAAATTGTACAGTAACTTAAATCCAATAACTAACAGGATCCCAAGCAGCATGGATTCACTGGGGGAAGATCATGTCAAACAAATCTTATTGCATTTTTTGACTGGGTTAGTAAAGTATTAGATAAAGGGGGAGCTGTAGACATAGCTTATCTAGATTTTAGTAAGGCTTTTGACACTGTGCCACATCGCAGACTGTTAAATAAGCTGGACATTTTGGGATTGGACTTAAAGATAGTTGCATGGATCCGATCTTGGTTACAGGATAGACAACAGAGGGTTGTAGTAAACGGAAACCCTTAAATCAGTGGCGTACCCCAGAGTTCTGTACTCGGACCAGTGATATTTAATATCTTTATAGGTGATATTGCCTGTGGTATCGAGGAGAAAATATGCCTTTTTGCAGATGACACAAAGATATGTAACAGGATAGACACAACAGGAGGGGTACAGAAAATGAGGGATGATCTAGGTAGACTGGAGGAATGGTCAAGTGTGGCAACTGCAGTTTAATGCCAAAAATTGCAAAATCATGCACTTGGGGCACAAAAACCCAAAAGCACAGTATATCATTAACGGCACTCCATTAGAAACTACTGAGGAGGAAAGGGATCTAAGAGTCATTATTTCATTTGACTTAAAGGTAGTCAAGCAATGTAACAAAGCAATGAGAAAGGCAAGTCAAATGCTTGGTTGCATAGGGGGAGGAATTAGTAGCAGAAAGAGACAAGTAGTGATGCCCCTTTATAGATCATTGGTACGACCTCACCTAGACTACTGTGTGCTCCTTAATGGCCCTTTTCTTTTTTCTGTGACTCTTTTTTCGCTTTATAGATCTTATGGTGAATCTAGTTGAGTTTTTCCTATTTTTACCCCTACAGCTACATATAGTTTGATATTTTTTTTTATTTTTATTCGATTCTTTTGGCTCCATGCTTACTTCCTCCTGGTTCTTGGTGGTGTTCGGTAAAACTTCTTATCTCTTTTATTCCTCAAATGCTCAAATCTGTTGTTATAGTAATTTCTCTCTCTATTACCTCTTTCCTCCAGATGGTTAATTCCACCTCTTTCTTTGTTGTTGGGTCTCCGATGGTCATCTATTTCCCATACCTGGGGCCAGATTTACTAAGTTGCGGGTTTGGAAAAGTGGAGATGTTGCCCATAGCAACCAATCACATTTTAGCTAACATTAGTTAGTAATCTAGTATGTAAAAAGAAAGTAAAACGGGGGCGTGGCTTTGATCCCAATGGAGTAGGTCGCATCGGACCTAGCTCCCCTTCACCACCCGTTAATTTATCCGTTGGATCCCCCTGCAGTCACGCCAACTTCCCTGCCCTGACTTCCTTACCGCTGTAGATTGCTCCCCGCTGCTCTCTGATGCGGTCTCCTGCTTGATTGCTGCTGCGGAGTCCCGTCGGCCCTGTGTGGGAGTGAGGAGGCCGGCGTGTCCTGGTGCGGGTGCCCGGCGGTGATCTGGAGGCGGCCGTTGGCTGGGAACGGGCTCTCTTGGAGGATTCCAGCCTCTGTGTACAACGCTTAATGTGTGTTCCGACGCCTGGACTTGCTGACGGCGGTGGATGGCGGTGTGTTGCCCTGCTCTTCCTCACTGCAAGTAATTGGCGCGAAAAGGCGCCATTTTCGGATCCTGCGCTTCCGGGGCGCCATTTGTAGAGGTGGGAGCTGCATGTGAGGAGGGGGTCGCGGAGCTGGGGCTGCCTGCTTGCTTCCTCTGTTGGGGATTGACTATCACCTTGTGGCAACCAGGATTGGAGCTGAGAGGGGCTGTTAGTGGACTTTGCTGCATATCTCATGTCTGCTCACAGTGAGTCATAGCACCTGTCACTACATCCTCCTGGCATTGTATTGTGTCCCTGGCATACATTCTTACCATACTGCTTCCATTATATGCAAGTGTGCTGGGAGAGTCCCTGTATAACCAGTTCTGGACTTTCATATTTGCAGTTGTTCAGGCCTATTAAAGAGGTTCTTAACTTGCTGCTACAGGCTCCTAATAATATCAGTTACCACTGCAGCATACTCCTACTACAGTGTATCCCTGGCTTACCTCTTCAACTTTCTGCTACTAAAAAAAAAAATTTTTTTTAAAAGGGTAGCTAGGAGGATCCATCTATAATCGGACCTGGATTATTGGTATTGCCTTTCTACAATTCTACACAAGCCCCACCAGGGTTGTTACCAGCTTGCGGCTGTAGTCTCCCAAATACAATAATCACCGCTGTATCTCCCTCCTACTTCAGCATATTTTGGGCTCTCCATCCTAACTTTCTGCTACTATTCAAAAGGGTGCTGGGTGCCGTACATAGGTCTCTCTGGACTGTTTCTCCTATATTATAAGTCCATTCTCATTTCCAAGTGTGTACTCAGTCTGTAGCTGCGGGTTTCCAGTACAAAGTGCCAGACCTCCACAGCATACTAAAGTTATCCAGGCGGTGTCTTAACCTGTGTCTTACTTCAGTTTAACAATGGGGAAACACACACAAGCAACATCGGCAGCTGCTCGTCTGGAACGTTTTAGCAGACAATCTGCCACTTCTTCCCAGCCTCCCCCTGAACCGTCTCCGCCGACTCCCGAGCCAGTGATGACTGAAGGCTTGCCACCTGCTATTGAACAGCCGACATTACAGCAGGTTCTCCTTGCCATTACCGCGTCTGAGCAGCGGCTGACCACTCAGATAGGCAAAGTGCAGAGTGATATATCCCTTTTGCGTCAAGATCTGCAGTTAACGAGAGAGAGAGTGGGGGAGGCGGAACACAGAATTTCGGCCTTAGAAGACACTGTTACCCCAATGAAGCGTGATGTGGCGGATCTTCAGGCACAATTCCAAGCGCATAAATCTAAACTGACTGACCTGGAGGGACGACTCAGAAGAAATAACTTGCGCTTTGTTGGCCTACCAGAACGAGCAGAGGGTTCACAGCCAGAGGCCTACCTGGAGAATCTGCTGCTTAAAGAATTTGGGAGAGAGGCATTCTCCCAGCACTTTGCTGTTGAACGTGCACACAGGATCCCGCCCCAACCTCCTGCACCTGGTGCCGCTCCACGCACGTTCATAGCTAAGTTCCTGCACTACAAAGATAGAGATGCCATCCTACGTCTCCTGCGACAGAGTGGACCCCTCAAGATCGACAACTCTACAGTCTCGGCCTTCCCGGACTATGCCCTGGAGGTGCAGAAAAACAGGGCGCAGTTCACACAGATTCGTCGCAAGCTGCGAGAGCTCCAATTGCCGTATTCCATCCTTTTCCCTGCTCGACTTCGTGTGGTGGCTGATGGAGAGACTCACTTTTTCTCCACTCCAAGAGAGGC
>WWET01001695.1:42676-57973 GCA_011038615.1 Limnodynastes dumerilii | reverse complement strand
TTTGAGTTAAAAAAAAAAAAAAAAGAAAGTAAAACCTAGAATCTGATTGGTTGCTATAGGCAACATTTCCACTTTTCCAAACCCGCAGCTTAGTAAATCTGGCCCCTGAAGGGCTGTTTGACTCGTACCTGGGGATGTTCCTCTGTTCGTATATGAACGCAGAGTATATGTTATGTCTCTCTGTTCCTTTCTCTGATTCTTTGGGATTGGTTTTCTTCTTCTTCTGAGAGTGTTTTTTGTGTTAATTGGTGGTATTCCTTAATTATTCTCTTTTTGTAGTATTGTCTTATTATTCCTTTCCAGTGTATGCTCTCATTCTCCGTTCCTTCTGGTATCACTTTCAAATTCTGTCATTTCTTCCATATGTTCTGGTGGAGGACCTTCCTTTTCTCTTCTAAACTTACACTGCTTCCTCTTTATAATTTCTCTTTTATTTTTTGCAGCCTTATAACTTAATTGTTCAAGTTTCTTATACTCCAAGGGCCAGATTTAATAAGCTGCAAAAAAGCTTGGAAAAGAGGAGATGTTGCCCATAGCAACCACTCAGATTCTAGCTCTCACTTTCCTATTACATGCTAGAGACTGTCAGCTAGAATCTGATTGGTTGCTATGGGCAACATCTCTACTTTTCCAAACCCGCAGCTTAGTAAATCTGACCCCAAGTCTTCCGAAACTTGTATCGGATATCCGAAACTTGTATCGGATAATTAATTTGGAGAACATATTAGCATTACCATAAAAAGAATCAACATATTGGGACAACATTTATCTGAGTGACTACTGGAACGTGTTTATACTGTACTCACCAGTCCTCGAACACATAGACTTTGCCTAAGGTAATATATTTGGACACTGACTGCTTATAAATCTTATACAAACTCTGTACAAGTACCTTCTACTGTTTGCACTCCCTTTGCATACTTTCAGCCACAGTGAATGTAGCGCTGACATATTTATTTGTTTATTTATGTCGTATTTACTTGTTATACCAGTGAGAGTACTGTGTCTAAGCAGCAATTATTTTCAGTGCTAGTTACACTAGACCCTTGTATTCCATTTTTACCACAATATATCTATATTTCATTGGAAATATTTACATAATACATAATTTTATATAAATTATTAAACCGCCATTACTTACAATATCTGACAAGCCAGCCCCGAGTAAGTGATTTAACTTGCATTTTGCAAAGACATTTTCTATGCTGATGAATATACTTTTTTTTTAAATTAATGTAACAATTTTGCAGTGGTCCTGCATAACAAAAGTTATTTTGGAAGGTGTCCACATTCATGTGTATCCCTTTACATATTAAAATTCCCTGACTAAATTAGAGCTAAAATTTTAGTGAAAAAACTGATTATTATTTTTGATAGTAGTTTTCCTTTCTGCACCAAAAATCTTAACTGCAATGATGCTCCCTAATTAACAGTTTTTAAACATCATTTACACTTCCTAATGAATATGCGCACTACAAAAATGTCCCCCATCTAGCCTTATGCTATACATATGTGGTAACCTCTGACACAAGGCACAAAACAACACTAAAGCAAATCTTTCTCTAAATGCCAGTATTACAGTGTCCCTGTAAAACTCCCAAAGGTTCTTATTATGAGTAAATGTGAATACTGGATAAATAAAAGAATAATGTTTTGTGCAAACTAATGCTAATCCTAATTAGGATTGCATCCTAATTCTAATTAGGATACAATAAATCTTGATTCAGTCTTAATTCTCAACTTGAGGTAGTAAGGGGAAAAAATGTATGCAGATCAATGTAAACAGTCTATTCATGTGAGTAGCTTGCTTCACTGCATATCAGATATGTTGGTGCCTCGGTCTGGTCATCCCCAAGTGCCTGCTGGTGTTCTGAAGGCACTGGTCATTTGGTGATGGAAGGGGGAGACCCAGCTGTTTATTTTACAGGCGCATGCCTGGCTGCTAGAAAATCTCTCTGCTGCGTGCCCCGAGAGGCTTCCCATTTGATGCTGCTGTCCTGTCTGTTCTGGTCCCCATATACCATCTCCTGGGATGTAACAGTGGAGGAGATCAGGGAGAAAGGGGTCTTTAGACGGCAGTAGTTGAATGGTTAAGGATAATAGGGATTTAAAATAAAGGAAAAAAAATTTTAATGGGAAAAATAGAAACATGATTAACTGCATATTGAGGATCAAGGTTGCAAGTGGTTGAGCAGAATGACAAGAGGAGAGCTGGATATGTCCAAAAAAGCACATCAATTGGTAAAATAAAAAAAGTAATCTATTGATATTGCTAAAAATATTAATAAAAAATTAATAAAAATTACATGACCAAAAACTATGTGGTGGTGGCTAATTTGGGGAGCAGGGATGGAACTGGTGATGGTTATAAAACGCTAGTGTTTTGAGGAGATATATCCACTGGCGTTGCAGGAACTGCTAACACACTCAAGCCACATGAGGTCTAGCATTGTCTTGCATTAGGAGGAACCCAGGGCCAACCGCACCAGCATATGGTCTCAAAAGGGGTCTAAGGATCTCATCTCGGTACTTAATGGCAGTCAGGCTACCTCTGGTGAGCACATGGAGGGCTGTGCAGCCCCCAAAGAAATGCCACCCCACACCATTACTGACCCACTGCCAAACCGGTCATGCTCGAGGATGTTGCAGGCAGCAGAACGTTCTCCCCCTAAGATAAGAGGCTATCCCCCTTATTAACTACACCCTTCAGATTCCTTGTTTTATAATGCATCTGGTTAAACCATGTAAAAGCAACTCTCATATCCCCCTTCTCACCAATATGATGCCGGCCTGGGCCGTGGCAAACTGCATAACGACCCATTCATAGCTGTTCGGCCCCCACATTGCCAGGCGCTCTCCTTTCTTCCTAGAGCTAACAGCCCAGCAGCCATGGTCTCCACCTGAAAGAGACAACACCTGTCAGTCTCCTCTTATAACTGATTGCATTCATAACATACAGTCTCCATTCATTACCAGAAATGTACAGCTGAGGAGTCACATAATCCATTATAGAAGCACAACTCTGCGTCTCTCTCCTCCACCCAGCTCAGAGGAACGGGAAGAGAACCGGACAAGGTTAACACAGATTAAAGCACAAAAACATTCCGAAGATTGTGAAACAACAGCACTAACTAAATAGTCTAACGCACAATGGGCTGGAAACAGACTTAAATAAGTGCTTGAACTTAGTTACTCCTGGGCTAAACCATGTTGATTGCAAGGGGAGTCAAGTTAATTGTATTCTTTGCATGCAGGGATATATCATTGAATTGCTTACTGCACACAGATACCGACCAGCTTTACTATCACACTGTTATTTAGACTTGGGATAGGAAACATTACCTCTCAACTCTAAAACTGTTTGCAACAGATGAAATATGACTCCTCTGCAATCAACATGTTTTAGCCCAGGTGTAACTAATTTCGAGCACTTACTTAAGTCTGGATCCACCCCATTGTTCTCATAGTGGGTTTACCGTCAGTCCACATTCTGGGCCCTATGCAGAGCTCTGGCCGCATTGCATATGTGGCCGGAGTTTTCCGAAAAGTAATCTACGTTACTTGTTGCAATGTAGATTGCGTATACGGGGTCTTAAAGACCACGTATACGCAATCTACGTTGCAATATGTAACCAACGTTTTTTGGTCACTATGGAAACGGGATTTCACAGCCTGCCAAAGGGTATAAATACACCCCAATGACAGCAGAGCTGTCAATGCGTCGGGATGTCCTGCGGTGCAGGACATGAGTTGCGTCGGTCCATGGGGATTTTTATTTTTCAAAGACCTCCCCCACAGATTAAAAGCTTGGAAGATGGGATCCTATTAAAGGATCAATCTATGCTATTTTTTATTCATTTATTTTATGTATTTTATAATTAGCCTTAATTTTTTTTTTTTATTATTTGGGGTGTTAAATAATCATTGTTTATTTATAGTGGGGCATTAAATGTTAAGTCTCTTTTTAATGGTAGGGGGCTGGCCCTATATTTTATTTAGTAGCTAGGAGGTGTATTCATTTGTGTTTTGTTGTAACACATGACAGGGCGTGCTGGCACTTATGGTTCTCCAAGCACTAGCATGCCCTGCCATCCTTGGGCATGCTGATGGTTGTAGCACTACAAGCATCAGCATGCCCTATACTTGTAAAAAAAATAAATTTACAGATCCGATGCTGAAAACAGATTTGTTTACTGTTGTTAACCAAATCTGAACCAATCGGGAGGCAATATGAAAGACCCAAGTTGAAAACAACCCTGGCGCTTTCACACTGCCACCCTTCCCAGGCAGTACCCGGGAATAACCCTTCTTTTTTGCCGGGTCGAAGTTCCAGGTCGACCGGAAGTGGACGTTTCACACCACCACCAAATACACAGGTTTTTGCCAATTCCCAGGTTTTTGGCCAAAGACCCAGGTATTTGGTGGCGGTGTGAAGTGGGTTTAAGTGTTTGAAATTAGTTACTCCTGGGCTAAACCATGTTGATTGCAGGGGGAGTCAAGTTAATTGTATTCTTTGCATGCAGGGATATATCTTTGAATTGCTTCTGCACACAGATACTGACCAGCTTTATTATTACACTGTTATTTAGACTTGGGATAGGAAACATCACCTCTCAACTCTAATACTGTTTTCAACAGATGAAATATGACTCCCCTGCAATCAACATGGTTTTGCCCAGGAGTAACTAATTTCAAGCACTTACTTGGATCCAGTCTGGATCCAGCCCATAGTTGCTAATTCCAACGTTTCAATTGTGCTAGATGATTTTCATCAGGGACAATATAAGCAAGACATAACATTCAGACTAAACCCAAATAGTGCTCTATAAGTAGAAAAAGAAAGGTAAACAACTTACCACAAGGGAGCAGCATGCCACAAAGCGGGAATGGGGCAGGAGTAAACTTCCTGAATGGTCACTGCTAGCAAAGGAGGCATGACCGCCGAACTCTGAACTCATTGGCTACTGGTTGGCACAGCATCTGTGGAGTTAACAGACAAATAAACAGTGGTGTAAGCAAGGCCCAAAAGAAATAAGTAACAAACAAAACGGGGTGACAGACAGGATAGTACACACAACAAGAAGAGAATCAACAAAAGGGATGAATAAAAGGTTAAACAAGCACAAGTAAAGAATATATAGTGAAGAGCAAGGCATGCCGACAAACTAAAGAGGGACAATACTACACAAATACATATATTGAAACATAGGGAGAAGAATGGATTACAGCAGGATGCAGCAAAACAAAATGTCAATAGGACTGTCCAATGCAGGGATTGAGCAAAAGCAATAGGGCAATTAACCCCCAGAGAGGGGTAGCATCTAATGGGACAAGGTGAGCCAAGGCAATCCTATATGTAGGAATTATAAGAAACAGGACAGTATTAATTGCTCACTGAGATCCATGGGAGCAAGGACATTCAGTTGGTGGATCCATCTGCATTCCCGTTGCAATAAAAGAGTCAATGGCCATCCATCTCAGATCTTTAAGGGAATGTCCCTTATGGAGTCAATGCCGGGCGATGGGCTGATCGATCTCTTTTCCATCTAGTATAGCTTTCACAGCTGACCGATGTAGTGTCCTTTTCTCCTTGAGCTTTCTTATGGTCTTGCCCCCATAAATCATATCACAGGGACATCTAATCACATATATCACATATTTGGATGTGCATGAAAGTACATGAGCAATGTGAAATTGTAAAAGGATGGATGAAAAATGATCCAGTATCCATTTGGGTGCATGTAAGGCATCATGTACATTTGTAGCATTCTGGTACTTTGCTAACAAAAGTACCTGGCGGTTTAGGTGAAAAGCTAGAGATCGGTGACCCGCTATCAACACTTATCCTTTTTTCAGAAGAGAGCAGCTCACTCATTGTGGCCTATCATCAACACAGACTTCCTTATCTTACTATATATATATATATATATATATATATTTATTTATTTTGTTGGTGTGTATTTGTTATGAATGAATTTCCCTTGGATGAGTGGATTATATAAGCTGCATTTAAACCATAGTGGTTGGAAGGTGAGCACAGTACTGTAGATAATATTTTGTGATATTTACGGGCCACACGAGGGCCTCTTTACTACTCTCTTCTTCCTTATATACACCAATGAGTAATTGGAAAAAATAAAGATATACAACAAGGAGAATTGAAAGAACCTTTATACAAGCTGTCAACAAGGAATTAATTTTGTGAGTGCATACAGATTATATAGATCCTCACTGTGTCTAATACTGCACGATTATTGTTATATACATTCTCTTCATTACATGTAATTTGATTCGAGTCATGAAGGAGGATATATCTACTTAGAAGTTACAAAAAAAGATCTACACATTCAAAGTTTGCTTTCTCATCAATTCTTATTGAAAAGGACAATACTATAATAACACAGAAACATTAATGGATTGTGGTATTATATTTATTTTATCTTGTCCAGTTTATGATCATTGTACCATACCATTCTGTCTTTAATATATTTTTTTATTTTATTTTTTATTTTTTCCTCACCTACCATGCGCAGATAGGGACACCTATTTATATACCTGTGTCATAATAGACGGATATCAGAACAATTCAAACTGACTTCTGCCTTTGCGCCAATCCCTTTACGTCTAATGCTCCCTGTAACTACTGTAAACATGTGCATAGTACCAGAGCAGCATGTGGAGACTGCGTCAGCAGCCATCTCCTCTCCCGTGCTTCCCAACGACGTCACCTCACACTGCACATTCCCGCATCAGCTGACTGTGACGTAACCTCCCTCCGTCTTCCGCGTTCCCAGCCGCTTGCTAGTGGCGACGTCACTCCGTGCAGCGACGGAAGATGGCGGACAGCATCCCACTGCAACCGGTGCAGAAAAGAGCGGCCTATTATACGGCAGACAAGAGTAAGAGGAGGTGAGAGGAGAGATGCGCCTCCCATTCCTTTCATGTGTGTGCTATACACCTGACGTGCCATTCAACCATGCATGTCTCTTATACTAATAAATGTCACTGTCTGCACAATCATATGTTATACCCTGATAATTGAGTGTTCTGCTATTCGCTGTGTTTATAATAGCTTCCCAAAAACCCCAAAACAAAAAAATTCCACCAAACTAACAGCAAGGTGTTTGGACCCCTGGCAATCCTAAGTATGGTTTATATCAGTTTTACTTTTTATAGATTGTTTTTCTGCAGATGAAGGTCTATTATGCTTGGTGTTATGCATTATTGTGCTATATCCTTAAATGATTAAAACTGGTTACTTTGGATTGAAATAAAGTGGAAAATTCACTAAATAAATGGACAACATTTTAGTGTTACTACTAAACGTATTTCCTTTACTTAAAGTTGTGACGACATGGTCATAAGTTGAAGTCATATATGTGAATTCAGCTGTTATAGTCAAATTGAACATTCTAAAAATGACTGGTTCCGAAAATGGTTAAAAGCATTGCAGTCGATATTGAGTTATGCTATGTGTCTGATAAAGGGACAGATTCAGGAACAGTATTCTGTAGTTTAGCTTCTGCAATAGAGGCTAACATACATAATTTTGATCCTATATTCCGAATGTTCGAGGGGAGTTCCCTTCTGCATGCACAACCCTGCCTTAAAGTGTCCACAAGGTTATCGTACACATAAGGGTATCGTACGCATTGTAGGATTGTATGTAAGAGCTTGTCAAAGCCTTTACTGTATGACTGCATGTGTTCCCCCACCCACCATGCGTATCACATATATACATAAGTCGGCTGTCATTATTAATTGTGGATCTGGTCCAAAGTCATTACCACACCTTAAGTTGTCGACTTTAACCAGTGTATAAATTTCCCTATTTGCAAAGTATGTTGCATAGAAGCCATATTTCTCTTTATTTTATTGTTTACAAAAGACCGAAAAACTTTCTGAAATATGTGCATAATGTATGTAACCATTACAAGGATATACAACCCAGTTGATGAAGTTTTAAAATGTGCACCAACTTATTTCAGGTGTCATTTTGTGTTCACTTCACAACAATATTAAAAAAAAATTGTATTTGTAGCGAGTATTTTGATCCATATATGTTAAACCTGTTGTACACTATGGACCGGATCAAGACTTACGAAAAGGGGGCGTTTACCAATCTCTAAGATTGAGAAAAGGTTCACAATCCTAGGAGATAACCCACAGTACTGTTTAGACTTTCGTGCCATACCCATTTTAAATGTTGAATGAGCGGATGTTTTAATGTAGGGTCTTTGAAGTGTAATTCCATATTGGAAGGCTGATACATCCTGCATCGGATACCCGCTACAAGATCAGATGCATTATAAGTCCGCCTCTATGTGATGTCAATAGCTACTGACATAACTCTTTTAACCAAGGATATTGCACAGTGGAGATACAGTGCCAGATAATCTGGACTATCTTCCACTATATTGCGCTGATCCTAATAGGATCGACCTAGCTACTGTTAGATTGATCAAAAAAACTTCTAGAGTGTAGTCAGCCACACAAAAGCTTGAATGTGTTTTAGTCTCTGCTGCTATTTGAAGAATAGGCTAATCCAGTCATGTGTTTGTGGAATGCTGAAAAATTCCACAGTGGACACAATTTCAATGTGTTATCTATATTTCTAAACGTTAGAGAACGCAGCTGTGTTCAAATATTTTTTTAATTAGGGTTCATTCTCCATTTGCTTCATAAATTGTTTGGCTAATATTAATTTGAAACATTGTGTTTGTGGATCCAAACCTTGTGCACTCTATTAAGTCTATTTATTAGTCATAGTGAACTGTATTCACACTTAAGAAGCATCGGCTTCTTAAGTGCGGTCTTTTAAGAAATGACCTACTACGCATGCAAAGTAGGTCATTTAAACAATCTCTGTACCATTTAGCTAAAGACCTTCTTTAAAGACCGCACATACAGTTATTAAAGCTCTAAAAATAAACTGCATTCCAAAGCATTTAGCACAAAAAGTGAAATATATTATTCAGTATTATCCAAACACTTTACATTGCTTTATAATAAAATTAAATACTACATCCCCACATCATTTCAGCTGATGCTCCTCCTTCACCCTTAGAGCATTCAGATTAGTGGTAGGCTGATAAATTGAAATGCAGTCATGTGCATACACAGAAAGTGCATTTTTGCATGGTTAAGCACTTACGTAGGATCCTTAATTATGCAACAGCCCTGTGTTACATGGGACTGGTGCATATAGGTTAAGGTAGGGTGTGTGTACTACCCTCACACATATGGATTTGGGGCAGATATTAATTAAGAAAAATATTTTTTAAACACAGGTATTCTGTAAAATTATATATGCAACTTTAGAAATTGGTACAGTAAAGTTTGCAAAACAGAACGCTTGATTAGTATAAAAAGCAAGGAAAACCCTTACAACCCTAACTTACCTGTTAAAGTCTTGGGACTTCATCTCTTCTTATCTCTATAGCACGTGTTGGCTGGGTAAAAAAGAGTCATACTGTAGAAACGATCACAGTGGTTTATCCAGGGAACGGCCTCTAATTTCCTGTCTTCTTAAACTGCAGGGATAGAAGCTCCCATCAGCACTGTTGGCATCAGCTGACGTCTTGGGAGTTGTCTCCCAGCAATATTTTAGAGGGTGCAAAGGGGGACAAAGGGGCCACAGGAATAAACCACTGTGGTTTCTTCATGGTAATCTGGGAGTTAGGTCAAACTTTCTAGTTACCACGGTAGCCTGGCATCCAGCATTGTCGCACGCTGTATTACACCTCAGAACTCCAGACTGTCAAGGTCATAATAAATTATGAGATTTTGCCAAAGGTGTCCATCAATTTTAATAACTTGGTAGTTTGGTGAGGATGTGAAAGGTGGGGACCTTGGATTTGTTGTTAATTCTATATTTGGATGGGTTTCTAATTATGGTTTAGCATAGAGAAATTAAATGGAAGGCTAGGCTGTAGTAAATTTTGTTGTGATTATTTTAGTATAGTTGGATCAGCTCAAAGGGTATACAGTAATGGTGACAAGGCAGTAGCCTTGATAAGTACCACAACAACCATTGATGTAGAGAATAATGAGTAATAGTTTAAGGCATGGATGGTCTTAATAAATTGATCCAAATAAAATATGTAGTTATATAGGAATTGAGAGACCATTATTGTCTCTCAATGGAATTTTCTGTGTCTATAGCCAAAATAGAAAGCTGTCTGAATTTAGTTTGCAGTAGTGTGAGAATATTGTTGAATGGTTAATTTGTTAAAAAAAATGTATCCTGGAAGCTATTTTGTTCTTGCACCTTGGTCTGGCAATTTAAGGGTATTTCATTTGTTACATTTTTTTGTAAAAGTATAAACAAATTTTATAATGTGCTTTAAGTTTTCAGATTAACTAAATGGCATCTCTACCGCCACCCAATCAGTGCTCTGGACACAGAAAGCTGTTAGGTGCTATGTATAAATTTGTAAATTTATCTGTAAACATCGCTATAGCCCTTTGGGTTAGGTGGGATGTATAATTCACATACAGCTGTGCTTCCTAGCATATATAGTCTTACATTTGTCTGCAGATGTTGCTGATTTTTATGTATACTTAGGGGCTGATCCAGAGTTGCACTTCCACCTTTTTTTTTAGGTGCAAGTGTAGACCTGAGCAATACCATTTTGAATTGCATGGGGAGGCACATTTAAATTGTAAAACCAAAAACCAAAATTAAAATTAGGAGGTGAAGTTTCTTAGCTCAACTCTATTTTATAGAATAAACATTAAGCTATGCAGTATTTTAGTTCTATGTGTAAAAGTAATGTATTTTCCCTGCATGCAAATTTTTTTAAATTAATTAACACCTCTTACTTTGAAAAATGGTTTAGCCGAGCTGTACACTTGCACCTAAAAAAAGGTGTAAGTGCATCTCTGAATCAACCCCCTATTCTGTTTGTTAAATGTGATGAGATATGGTTAAAGAACTGTCCAGCTGATGACCTCTAACTGATGTGTTAGGACTAATTGTTAATATTGGGATAATGTGTGGTAATGAATTGCTAATACTGGGCTGATGTGATGTTGCGTCACAGCTGTATGATACTACTAATGATCATTAATAATTAGATTTACTCAAGTTGTGCTTATTAATTCATGTAAAGCTCCACAACAACCTAATAAGCAAACATGCTGGAAGATGACCCTGTTTGCACTAATACCCCTTTTACTAAAAAACTCCCTGGTCCCACACAGGAGAATGAACATGGTTTTTTACCCGTGTTGAATAACTTCACATCACAGCTTTGTCCCGGGTAAATCTCTTGTTGTTGCCTTTCATACTAGACCCCTGTTTGCAGAGACAGAGAGCGATTTTGTTCAGCTTCTAATGAAACCCAGGTTGAATAACCCGGTATTAACTTTAACACTGCAGCATGCCCGTGTCCAACACAGGAATATCCCTGGTAGTGACAAGGGTCGCGGACCCAAGGCACACTGCCCGGGTTAACCCATTCACACTGACACACGGCCAGGGTTAATTCCCGGTCCATGCCTCAGTGTGATGAAAAAGGTTATTAGTGTCATGAAAGCATAGAACTTTCAAATATTTGATGGTGTCCCCAATATATGGGGGTGGTCTCTGTAAGTTTCTCCTGAGAGTGATAAATGTGATAATTGGCAAAGAAGTTAACAAACAAATCCAAGAGCAGTGTGAGGTTGAAGCTGAAAACAGTTACTCTGACCTACATGTGAAGAAAGTATGAAGGCATTGGGCTTTGCTGAGAGAGATGAAACACCTTGCACCAATTACATGCCCCTTAAAAGACTGGCTGCTTGATGAACTGTGAGTACAAACATGCAAATATGCTACTAAAGTACTGCTCATATTTGCATTTTGAAAGAAAGCAAAAAACAGATGCGTCATGAAGTAGAATTAAAACAGGTTAGGAATGGAAGAAATTACATTGAAAGATAGATAGCTACTTTAATAAAGGACTGTATTCAGCATGCCTCCTTTTTGTGCTCACAGATCTCAGGGACGATTATTCAAATGTATTCACTAGCATTGGTGTGACATCTTTGCGTGTTTTTTAACTACACTCACTAGCGCATCCTAACTACAGATATGCAGGTAATTGCAGAGAAGAACAATACTAAAAGGTCTGGATATGGTCTAAAACTATTAGCATGTCCTTCATTTTATATCTCCCCACCATTAGTGCTGTGGCCAATCTCCTCTGACCACCTACTGTCTCTACCATGGAACTTTTTTCCTATATGTTACCCTTAATTTGGTTTCTGCCCTGTTTAACAAATCATTACAAAAAGCAATAAACTTTCACTATTCAAAATCTGACCGTAACCACACAGAATTGCAAATGCTGGTTATACCACTACTATAGGAATGTTTTAAGAGTCCCAGCAGTAGTTGTCAGATGCTAAAATATTTGAAAAAATGGAGTCGGCAATCTGCTGTCAGGCATAATGTTTTAAAAGAGGACATTTTTGTTACTTTTCCCAAGAGATGCTTTTCCTACAAGAGAAAGGACCAGATTCAGACTCCCGCACGCTTTCCGTCTGCAATAACGCGAGACAGAGGGTGCACACCCCCTGTCACTTCCCTCTGTCGTGCGGGCTTTATGGCATCTTACGCTGCCATAAGCCTGCATTAAATCAGACCGTTGATCCGCTACAGTGTGGGAGCCCCCTCCCACACTGTACAATTGAAAGGCTTCCCCCCGCCCGCTTTAGCGGGCGGAGGGGAAGCACAGCCCATTTCCTCGGAAATGGGCTCTGACGGAGCAAAGTTCCGACCGATTGTTGCTACCTTAGGGTTACTATAGTAACCCTGGTGTAACATCTGGAGGGCGCATACGCCCTCCAGTGAAGGCAGGTCACTTATGCACAATGCGTGCGTAAGTGACCTGCGTTATTAAATCTGAATCCGGTCCAAAGCCATATAATATTTTTAATGAACACCAGTGATACAACAAATCATATGCATATGCAGGCCTATTTTACATGTCTGTGCTCAATACAGACATTGGCCCGCATTAAGCCTAAATTGTGTGGATAGCAAGATAGCAAAAAAGAAGACAATCTCTCCCACCTAATGTTTGCTGCTAAAATTTCTGTAGTGTATGGGCAGTATTTTTCTTAACGGTGATAAAACGCTTGGTTAAGATAATTTTATCTTAAAGCTTGCATAAAATATTTTGGACGCAAGCTGCCAATTTCACCTGCACCTCCACCTACTTGGCAGAGTTACTCTGTCTGGCTAGTATGGCAGTAATAAAAGCTCTTCAGAGTTTCATTACTATATTACTGCTGTAGTAGCCAGTAAAAATGGGTCAAACAGAGGATTTGCACCAAACTACTATCTGGAGCTTTTTTTTTGCAGCCAGCCAATAGGCTAGCTGCGTAGGTTTCCTGAAGAGATTGACAGGAGGCCGATGCAGTTGCAAAAGCCTCTTGTTAATCATGGCAGCACCTCCCTCCCCCTCCATTTGTGACAGGGTTGTTGGTCCAGAAAGAGAAAAGTGACACCAATGTCTGGACCTCTTCCTAGTGGGATATCGTCCCACCACTTGCTGGGACCAATAATTGTATTACCAGTAAAAGTTGTCAGAGAGCCTGATAACTGGCTCAGCTTGTACATCAGGGTAAGATTTCCTTCCAGACTGCTAGTATCATTCACCTATGTCACACATCAGTATTCCTGAATGTATGATCTGTTCTTTCACTGACCATTAAGAGGGAATTTATCTTGACTGTATATAAGACATCGCTGTGGTTTACATGGTTATACTACAATTCTACTACCTGATTAATTCCTTTATGTCCTAAAGAAGAGTTATAACTTTACATGATATGTAGTGCAATAAAACTTCATTTGTTATTTAATGCTTCATTCTTTAATCACCACTCTTCAGCTTCAGGAAAAATACAATCATATCTGGAATTGATATTGATGTGAGGGAAAGCATGCTGTTCTCATAGTATGAAAGGTTGAAGACAGTGCCATATAGTGAATTTAACACGCTACTGTGCGGCATCTAACAGTGTGTTTGTGTATTTTTATTCTAAGATTTCTTATTAGTTATGGTAATAATATGGAAAAACCCCTTTTAAAATCCTATGTTTGCCCCTGAACACATTAATCAGACAATAAGAAAGGACTGTAGCGGAAGACATTTTATAGTGAGCAGTGTTAAGTGCAATAAGTTAGTTTATGCAATATGCACTTGCACAGTTGTTTCTGGAACAACACCAGTGTATAGGATAACACATTTTAATATCATGATAAGGTCATGGATTTATCGAGAATGGGACATCAACCAAGAAAATACAGCCAGTAAATACAAATGTGACTTCCATTAGCTAATATTCTGTTACTTATGCTGGAAGTATAAACTTATCACTATCTCATGCCCCCCTTTTTGTGATAATTTCGGTACTTGTGTACTTTACGGACTCATTTTAAGCGACGCCCCCAATCAACTGTGATTGGTCATCACTCTCCTCCCCACTTTCCTCCGCATTATTAGAGAACGGATCCGACCTGGCTGTGAGGGGGTATATATACACTGGGGGGGGTATATATACACAGTGGGGGGTATAAAGGCTGGCTGCAAAGGGGGTATATATATATATATATATATATAGAGTGGGGGGTATATAGGCCGGCTGTGAGGAGGCAAGAGGCGGTCCGGGCCGCTCTCCATGTTGGGTACCCGAGGATGGAGAATGAGGGGCTAAAAGACAGGACACAAGATGGCGGCTCCAGGTGGAAACTCCGACCACCACAGCACAGCCAACCCCATCACCGGTTGTCATAGTGACCGAGACCCTATTGGTCAATTGCATCACCAAGTTACTCCTTATGGTTGATGGTTGGGGGCGTTGCTTAAAATGAAATAACAAAAATTGTGTGTGTGTTGGCGCAGTACTAACTAAAGGTGTGCAATATCAAAAACTCTGAAAATATCACTCAAATAAATGTATAAAATGAATGTAAATAAATCAAGGAAGGTATAAACTCTAATAAAGGAAGGTGATAAAACAGAGATATAAATATCACAACCCACGGCAGACGCTGCACTTACCTATGCTTTGGCCCCCTGAGAACTGCCATCTCCCGCTGTGCAGCGACTGCGGTCCGTCGGAGGCTGTCACTGAAACAGTGACAGCCCTGTGCCTGTTTACCAGTATTACTGCAGCGTTTGCTCACATGGAATTCTGGCGGCAAACCAGCAGTACTTCGATCCATGGGCGCGGCCATCTTGGATGGATCAGGTGATCGCACTTCTCCAATGGTGTTCCTGCTCTCCAGACCTCCAGCCAATC
>WWET01001695.1:21339-35305 GCA_011038615.1 Limnodynastes dumerilii | reverse complement strand
CACCCCCACTTAGCGGAACTGTTTCCTGTCTCACCCTGCCACACTGTTGGAAATGCTCACACTTGGAGCATATCGATACAGCTTACACAGTACGTGCTTTATTGTTTACGGATGAAATTTTATTGATTTATTTTCTCTTGTAATTGTCATCCTGCACATGTTCTTGTGTTTTAGGGGTAAATAAAATGACTGTATGATTTGCAGGCTAGTGCTTTGCATGAGCTTGTGCTTCTAAGTCTTTCGTTGTTGTTTGCATTGTTGGTCTGCTATATTATTTAGAAACCTGTGTGTCACTAAGAAGCTCAGTTGATCACACTTTCCACTGCATAACATTTGTACATCCAGAACCGTGAAGGTGGAAGTTGCCTCAAACTTAAGTAGTCCCATTAATGTCTTTACAGGGAATTGAACACCTGAGTAAGGCCATGAACACTCAGTAGTTATAATTGTATGGTGGATAGGCTGGACCAGTTTGTTGGAAAGTCCCCCTATTAGGATGGCACCCAACATTACAGTAACTGCTACGGCCATTTTCTGATATATTCTATTAACAGGGTTTTATTATTAGCAGGGTTTTCTTTGGATGGTTCGCACATATTTTTTTTATGGCACAGACAGAGACTTAATAATTAGCTAACTTTATCAGTACCATATATATTTAAACTCACTATATTTATAATTTGATATGGGCTCGGTAGGGCCGAAGCAGTAGAAAGTGAAGAATGGTGAAACCGTTGTCACGTTATAAAGCAGAAATCAGAAAATAAAAAGGGTTAATGGCTTTCATTATGTAAAATGTAAAAATACCGGATCATATAGTATAGTTGTTGAACACAAAGGCACGCCGTCTTATGTGATCAATAATATAAACAGATGTTTAAACTTCTGGAACAAAGGGCTGAAATAATAAGCTGTATTCTCAGGAGCATGGGATCTAGAAGTACATGTACTAATAGAGCAGACAGTATGGAAAAATCAATTACTTGTAACCAAATAAAAAAATAAACATAAAAGGTCATACTAATTCAATAATTACAAGTAGATCTCTCAAGTCATTTTGTGTGGAATGGGTAACGGGTCAGATGTGAACTTGTAAACAAGCATTGTTGCTCCAGGCAGCTTAATAAGGTGATTATATCCTAATGAATCTGGATGGCCTTATATGTGTGGTAGTTGGGAAACAATTTTTTTGCTGTACTATTAGACACATATTCGGGGTTTATGCCTTTTTTTACTAGATGAGAATGAGAAATTGCAGTGCATGGAATATTTGGTCAACGTTGTGGCAGTAAAGGGCAAATAGAGTTCCATGAAGTTCATTTTCCATAGTAAAGCAAACAAAACCCCAAAACGCAAATACACAAATACATGTCAGTAATATAACATTTAAGCTGGCCATACACTAGGTGATTATCGTCCCGATCACCAAATTATCGGGTGATCGGGCAAATAATCTCTCTAGTGTATGGTACAGATACATTTTTGAAACGTCAAACGCACCAGAAACGCTCTGTACGATTATTTGATCTTTCAGCAGGTTTGATTTAAATCGGGAGAAAGCTCCCGATATTTTAAAGGAACCAATCAGCAAGCTGAATGGCTGCCTATTGTTCAGAGCTGCTGCTGCTTTATATCTATGTACAAAGCTGCTCTGACAGCTTTGAAGGTATACTTTACAGCTGTCAGAGCAGCATAGTACATAAATATACAGCAGCGGCTATTGCAGGAGTAGTACAGATCAGGATCAGCTGAAAACGTGCTGTGTGAAGTGCGGCTTCGGCTAATTCTTATCTGTATTATGCATGCAATAGCCGCAGCTGTATATCTATGTACTATGCTGCTCTGACAGCTTTAAAGTATACCTGCAAAGCTGTCAGAGCAGCTTTGCACATAGATATAAAGCAGCAGCAGCAACAGAGAGCGCTGCCCCCTCCCCTCTTTTACTAGGATTATCGGTCCCAGCAGAGGAGATGTATGGTGCCGATAATGGGACATTTCCCTAGCGGGAAATCATCCTGTTTATCGGCTTACCCCCTGCTGGGACCGATAATCGTCCTAGTGTATGGCCGGCTTTAAACACTTGGTAGAGGCAATTTTATTCTACCTCAGCCATACTTTTCACTGGATGTTACTGCAGATTTGGGATCCCCAAAAAGAGTTTCTGATTTAATTTGCAACAAACGTATAAATCCATGATCGACAACACAGAGGATTTATATAAATGCATTTGAGGTAGTTAGAGTGGGAGTACGGCCACTTGTGAAAAGAAAAAAAAAATATTGAGAAGAATTGAATCTCCATTCAGATGTTTCTTTGGTGATAACGAATACTAAATTACTTTTAAAAATGAGCCTTGCAGACCCCAGGCAGATTGTTGTAGAGTGCTTCTCACAGTGACTGAAAGAGGGGCACCTGCTAATCATATCTGTGTATTTTATTGCTTTAGAGGCTCCTTTGAAATTCTTGTATCAATGGGAATAATAAAGTTTTTCCAAACATATCATCAATGTCAGTATTCCTTTTTTTTTCCTTTATCACTGTAACGGTATACTTATGTCTGGAACAAAACTAGGATAAAAGGGCATATGATAACAATCTTTAAATAAATCTAATGGCTTTTAAAGGAAACTCTGTATGAGGTTTTATCCCTATGCCTATAAAATGGGAGCAATGCCACCCGTTGAGAACAGAGAAATGAAGATTGCACGCAAACTTAGGAAGAAGAACTTTTACAGTGTCCGCAGTAAAATGTGGAATTTACAACTTTCAGTGACATTACTTATGATGTAGGGGATATAAAGTATAATGAAATAGCCAGTGTTTAGATCTTTTTATACTTATTTCATTCAGTATCCATCCATTAAAGTATCCAATCAAGGCATACTTCATTTGCCATTATATCTGTACACCAGATTTTATTTATATAAAATGGTAAAATAGTCATCTTCTGCTATCATCATCACAGCATGTTCAGGGCTAATCAGCTATATTGCTAGTTTACTGGAAAAAATGTATAGAATAGTTTTGTCCAAATTCCCGAGAAGTTATGTATATGGTAAAACCTTTTACTGACTAAAAGGTCTGTTTTTCTATTGTCCTTTACCAGCTGCAGATTGCTGGAGCAAAAATACCACATTCAACAGTTATACAGCAACACAACATTGGGCTGGATCCAGACTTAAGAAGGAACTTGTAATTAGGAGAGGAAGGTTAATCCTGGGCAAAAACATGTTGATTTCAGGGGGAGTCAAGTTAATTGTATTCTTTGCATGCAGGGATATATCTTTGAATTGCTTACTGCACACAGATACTGACCAGCTTTAGTATTACACTGTTATTTAAACTTGGGGTAGGAAACATCACCTCTCAACTCTAATACTGTTTGCAACAGATGAAATATGACTCCCCTGCAATCAACATGGTTTAGCCCAGAAGTAACTTTCCTCTCTTATTCTTAAGTCTGGATCCAGCTCATTGTCGGTATCATTATCGAAATCATTTCATAAAAGTTATCCCACTCATGCCCGCTCTGTCCACGCTTTCACCTCCAGAAAACTGCTGGTCAGTAAACCCAACTAACCTCTGAATGTTGCGCTAATATACTACACCTATACAGATGCAGACACTTCTTTACTAATACAAGTTCATATCATCTCCTTTTTAATGTCTTGGAAAAGAATGGGTTAATATAGCATGGGATTTGTTCTAGTTAAAGGTTGCAATCATGGTCTAGTATATAAACACATTAGCTACAGATCCAGGGCCATATTCAGAGATCCGTGTGGTGATCAGATCGCAATTATATGCACGGCTGGTGCAGACCAAACCCCCTCACAAGCACGACACTCCCCTCTCTCGGCTGTGTTGTCGGAGACTTCCGCCGCCATGGACCACTTATAACTTTCTGAGTGCATTCTCGTGCGTATGTGTCCTCTGTGCGTGCGATTCATGATAGTCGCGCCTACTTTCCTTCATTTTAATGCCTCCATGGCAATATTTATTTAAATTTTCCTGTGCATATTTTTGCGTCGGATATACGTCTGTATGTACCAACGTGCTATTTACAGGTCTGTCCGTAAGGCACTTCCGCTCGTATAATCTATGTTAACTATGTAGATAAAGTTACTACGCATGCGCAGTTGGTCCGATCGTAAAAATACACACAGAACTGGCGGAGAAATCGGATCTCTGAGCACGGCCTCCAGACATCAGATCCCTGCTGGATTAATACTCCTGTGCGGGTGAGGGGAGTTTACATTCCTCACCGCATATACTTATGAACAGATGACCCTACTTTAAAATTTCTGTACTGTCATCATGTTAAATGGGGGCAAGCCTGGATAATACATAAGGACAAACTAGCCCTTAATGTACAATAAGCATACATATGTTCTTCAATCCTGCATGCACGCGTTATGTAGTTCACAGAGACCATCCCCGTCATCTCCGATGCTTCCATTGTGGAAGTCTGATTGCTGAGGATCCAGATCTGTAATGAAAGTGCATTGTGTGTGCATGTGCACAAGCAAAATACATTCGTACCTTAAAGCATTTTACTTAAAGCTGGCCATATGCTGACAGCAGCAAATGAGGGAAAGGTTACAATATTGGGCCACTCACCTTTCCTGCGATGATTGAGGCTGAAATAAAGTGCTGTTGAGACTGAGAGGAGGCCTGTGCAGATAGACAGATGCATAGGCCTTCTGTCAATCTGCATAGAATGACTGCACGTGCCTCCGACATAAGGCCTATGCAGTTGATTGGCTGGCTGTCAGGGAGATCCACCCCCAGTGCGTGTGGCACCTCCAACTCCTGGAGCCAGATTACTAAACTGCGGGTTTGGAAAAGTGGAGATGTTGCCCATAGCAACCAATCAGATTCTAGCTCTAACTTTCCTATTACATACTAGAAAATGTCAGCTAGAATCTGATTGGTTGCTATGGGTAACAGCTCCACTTTTCCAAACCCACAGCTTTGTAAATCTGGCTCTTGGCTGGAGTTTTTCCATTTCTACAACTCCATAATTATCAGCATGTACAGCAGTAGTAAAGTAATCAAAGCTCTTCATCTCTGACTCTACAGCATTTTAGAATGCAGAGTTTTCATTACTTTATTACTGCTATACATACCGATAATTTAGGTGTCAGAAAGATGGGGAAACTCCAGCCAGATGGTGGATGTACAGGGTCCAATTATTTGAAGGGCCCACACACTATACAATATCGGTAGCTTAGGTCCGATTTATATTAGAAAGGACAAAAGATAAAATTATCAGACCCAATCGTTTTAAGACCATTTAATCTCAGGGAACACACACTACAGTGATTATTAGCCTGATCTGCTAATAAATGGATAATCAGACTAGTAATCTCTGTAGTGTATGATGAGCTAAAAGGTCCAAACACACTACATTGTTTTTTTTTTTACGATAATCGATAAAATCACCCAATGAAGGAGTGTTTTGAATGATATCGTGCATGTGTGTATGCTGTAATGATCATGTCTGATTGCAAAGTGCACAAAATCCTTTGATTGCATCTTTTAAAAAGTTTAATTTTAATGATCAAGCCATTCAATAATGAAGGCTCAACCAAAAATCATGTGTAGTGTGTATGCAGCCTGATTGGCGTTTAAAGTCATCTATAATTCACCCATCGTTTAAAAACGTAGAGTGCATGGGACTTTAGTCTGGATCAGGTCCATTGTTATGGTGGTTTCAGTGTTAATGAAACCATTGTAATGTTGGTTTTAAAACTTTTATATTCTATTAGCATTTACTATTCATATTCATTTATAGTAGACTTTTACACACACACACACACACACACACACACACACACACACACACATATTAAGTTTGTATGAGTCAGAAAACTTAAGATATAGGTCTTGGAAGTCCAATCTTGCGAGGGAGAGTGGTTGGCAGTGGGATTGGATGGATGTGTAGGTAGAGTAGTGTTCCGTTAGGAGATTCTCCCAATCCTGTTTGTAGTTCTGAATACACCATTTGGTCTCAGTCTGGCTTTCGCAGAGCATCATGTGCATCACTTTCTTGACCCTATTCATTTATACAAGCACTGCTGGCTATTGCTTCAACTTATTTGAATTATTTCCCCTACTGAGTCAAATGCTGGTAACATTAGGTTTCAAAATTTCGGCTCTGAAGGGAGCAATAGGGGAAAAGAATGGTTTTTCCTAAAGGTTGCAGCATGTTTGCAAAAAATGTTATCTAGTTTACACAGCCTTCTAGTTATCTTAGATTAAGTAAGTCACTCTTCACAAGTACAGATAAACTGTAAACCTATTTCAAAGATGGATCTTTTAATTGTGACTTGTTAATTATTCATGCAATGTGCTTTGTTTCTTTGTGCTCTAAAACATTCTCCTATAGCAATGCATTTAAATGTAACTGTTAATATAACCAAATTTTTTTAGCAAAGGGAAAGCTATACAGTGCCTACAGGAAAATAGCATGCAATTAACGTAACAAATACTAGTGATTTGCTCAGTTTTGTTCCTGTGTTTAGAGGACAGAGAGAAGATTTAAGATGTCAGTGTAGATACAAGTTGAGTAGAAACCAATAACTACCTATGAGGGGAAAAACTGCACGTCGTAGTATTCATTATTGACTTTTACATGTCAATAATTAACAGCTCATCAGTGCATTTCTGCAAATATGGCTTATGTTCCTAAACAAGGGAGTATCCTCAGATAATTGGAACCTATTGAACTCTGTTCATCTTGTGCTGCATTTAGATCTTTCTTTTTAATACACATTACTGCTGCAGCTTGACAAAACCATCTGTCTTCTATTAACATCATCTGTAAATTAAGGAGCACTTGTATAGCGCATTACGTTTTGCAATATTACATTAGAAATAGGTTTAAAAAAAGGTTTACGTGGTTAATTATTACATTTTGTAAATGATATATATATAACAATATTTATATTTAACTGTGGGACCTGCTTTTCAATTATTTGATAGATCTCTGTTACCATAGGGGAACTATACATTTTCATAATCCAGTTATGAGACGAAACCATTGGTATCATTGAGAGGAGCAGGAGTATATCACATAGATATAATAAAAATGGTTGATTCCAAATTTTTTTTAACCTGCCATCAGGGTTATGGATAATGATATGAATATTCATGGTCACTATTTGTACTTTTTCACACATCAATGGTGAATTACGATGTAGTAACGCTGAGCGTTAGCACGCTCAGCGCTACATCGTAGCTCTGGATCAGGCCCATTGAGAGGAGCAGGAGTATATCACATAGATATCATAAAAATGTTTGATTCCATATTTTTTTTAACCTGCCATCAGGGTTATGGATAATGATATGAATATTCATGGTCACTATTTGTACTTTTTCACACATCAATGGTGAATTAAAGTCTAATGAATGAAAAACATATGCAATATTTGTAAGTCTCTGTGTCCTTTTTTATTTTTATTTTTGTGGTTAGTTGTTGTAAAGCTAAATAATGTACATACCAGAAGATGCTGGGCTGTGCTCTATAACAATTTTGTGTATGACTTAAAAGCCTGCTGCATGGAAACAAAACTCCTATCACTGTCTTTGTCTCTGCCTTTTATATAAAACAAACAGGTTTCAAATTTGTATAATGTTCTCATTGTTTTTCATTTTCTAGCTGTTGTGACTGGCTAATAAATATATGCAGAAGAAGGAAGGAATTAAGAGCTCGAACTGTGTGGTTGGGATGTCCAGAGAAATGTGAGGAGAAGTATCCTAGGAATGCTATAAAAAATCAGAAGTACAACATCTTTACATTTATACCTGGGGTAAGATTCTGCCTGTTAGGAATTATTGGCATCCTTAGAAAGTTACTGTTACCATAAAAGCTACCAACTTATTTTAATTGTTTGTAATTAGAATGAATTGGGAAATGTGACCCCATGTAATATGAAAAACTTTGATTTTTGCTCCTTTTTACTTGCACCTCATAGTGTTTTTAAGAATTTAATTGCCTCTTTTGCACAGACACATACTGTAAAAATGGGTCCCGTGACTGATAAAATATTTCTTAGTGTCCATAGGCTGGTTTCAACTTTGCACAAAGGAATAAATAGATGACCAACCGTAATCTGAAATAGAGTTATGGGTATTTTAAAAAAGAGTTTATGTTGTTAGTAAAATAAAAAAAAACTAACTAACTTTGTGCAATCTTTGCAATAAAACTAGTTTTGTAACTTTGTGCATTAACAAATTGTTAATAAAATAAGAAACGGAAGGAGGAGGTAAATAAGAAAATGCAATTATATGGATAGTATATGAAATGTACACAGGGGTGGAATGAAATCCTAAAGCGGCCCTGGAATTTTTTTTTTTTTTTAAGTCGCCTCGTGTGGGCATGGGCAAATCATTGGTAGATAGGTGTACCCTCTCTCTCTCCAGTGCTCTCTGCACTCTCTCTTTCTCTGCAGTACTTTTTGCACTCTCTCTCCCTCTGTGCTCTTTGCACTCTCTCTCCCTCTGTGCTCTTTGCACTCTCTCTCTCTTTCTCTACTGTGCTCACCTCCTCATTCTTTCCAGCAGGTTATCATGTTTTTCCCAAGTTTCCTCTGTTTCCTTCAGCATTCTCCCTCCTTTCCTGTTCTACATTTCTATTGGTTTAATCACCTTAAAATCCTGCCTGCACCGAGTCTTCTCTCTCCAGCAGCGATTAATTCTCTCCCTGCTTCTGTCCTATCTCTGTTGGCAGGCTGAGGCAAACAAAATCCTCACAGACAGAATGAGGCCCGCAGAGGCCTCCCAGGAGGTGCCTGTTGTCTTTTCCTCTATTGTACGTAATCTGCGTATCGTTTCGATACGTAGATTGCGTATATGCGGTCTTTTAGACCGCATATACACAATCTATGTGCATGCGCAGTAGCTATTTTTCATTGAATTACGTCCGTCTATGGAAGACGGGCGTAGTTCTGGATCTACCCCTATATACCAAAAATACTACTCTGCTTAGGGCCCATTGTATTGAAATTATTAGATGCTATTGGGGATTCAGATTTCAGTGTTATTTTACTTGTATGTATGATTTGCAATGAATTAGTTTTAGCCTGCCGTGTCATCTGGTTTTATTCTCTTAAAGCTAATAAGTTTGCACAGATTATTGAACGGTATATATATGCAGGAAAGGGCTTGGAATTTTATATGTACCTTTATTAAAACTCACACAACTAATGACTCTGTAATTAAAAGGCTGATTTAGTGTCAAGGTAAGAAAATGTCAACTGTCTTTTAGACAGATAAATATTCTCATCTTTATTGAACCAAGCCACTGTTTCCTCCCTTAGTTTAAATTATTAAATGCATACAAATTGCTTAAACAGCACACATTTTCCTAAAGGTCACAAAGTTCGTTTAGAATACAGTAAACCATTCATTGTTGTGATTAAAACGTGCAGTATAGTTTTTTAATTAAACTACATTTGTAGTTGGAATTTTTAAACATCTGTTTACTATCGTATGGTACAGTAATAGATGTCCAAACCTGAGTGAACTTTCCATGACACTGATTGTGTATTCCTTATGCTTTTAAAATAGTGATATCGCTAAGATAAATGAAAGCATGAAAATATCTATATGTTGTAGCTACAATGTTGCTTGATATCAATGGTTTACTGCATTCAGATAGAACTAAATAGCATATTTTTCAGTTTTTCATGTTTCTTCCCATAATCCAAATATATATGAAGTGTGTGCAATGTGACGTGGACTGACGTGAAAAATGAATTTCCAGGGACTGGTACAATTATTGACCGTTAGTATGTGGGCATCTTAAAATGGGCATAGTCTTAATCATATTGGGTTTTGAGATGATCTGGGCATCATTAAGTAACCTAAAACGTATGATGTCAGATATAAATTATGAATGCCTATACAACTAGAGTGAGCTTAAGCTAGTTACAAATATATTGAGTTATTGTGCTGCTTAGGCAGTAATACATTCCTAAAGTCTTGAACTCAGCATATTCTTTAAACTTGTAATTGAAAATAGAGAAAATCAGGTAACATATATGGCAGCTAATAACTGAAGAGCCAAATGCCTCCTCCCATACTAAGTACCCAGAATGATGCTGTGTGTGTGGCCAGAAGTGTAGCGTGAATTAATGGCACCCAAAGCATGTGAATGTATATGTAACTATTGCCTTTGTATGGCGATGCATATACCGTGTGGTGCCTTATAAATTAACATTAATAATAATAATAATGCCCACAACCTAGTCCTCCTGTAGTTTAGTGTGACAGGGATTAAAATAAGCAAATTCTCTGGCAAATGTCTTGTGAGGAAGCATTGTTATACATTAATAATGATTGTTTGGTTCCTCTCTTTGTCTCTCATGGTGATTGTTACTGTGGTGAGAGTTTAAGATTGAAAATAATGGGTAGTGAATATATCCTCCATTACACATCTCCCTCCCTGTACATGCTTCATTACACGTCTCCCTCCCTGAACCACTCCCACTACATATATTTTTTCTGTCCTCCCTCGATTACACATATCTCTCCCTTCCCCCTTGACTACACATCTCCCTTCCTGCTCGCCCTCCATCACATACCACCCTCCATTACACATCTCACTCCCTGCTCCCCCCCTCCATTTAAAAATCCTCCATTACACATTTTGCTCTCTGCAATCCTTCCATTATACCCTCCATTACACATTTTCCCCCCTGTCATCCCCCTCCCTCTATTACACATTTCCCTCCCTCATTATACCTCCACTACAGAAGCCTAGATCCTGAGGATCCAGATCCATGCTGGAATCCAGACGTTTTCCAAACACAGAGTACAAGATCCTGATAGCTAGTAGTTTTAACTATTTTCACCATACATTTTGAGTGCGGAAGACGACCACAATCTTGAGTTCCTAAACTATGGATTTCATGTTGCAGCCTTAACTGCTACTATATGAGGTTTATCACTCAGACTTTAAATTTACTTGAAGACATTTTTTTTTTATTATGTGTTAATTGTGTCCTTTAAGTTTCTTTTATTACTATTAATGTTTTGTGATTTGCTATTTGCAAGTTTTTATATATATTTTTTGCTGATTATTAAATATTAGATTTTATTTACCAATTTTGTTTACCAATTGGATATATAATATATAACTGATTTTCCTTTTTTAAATAACCCCTTTTACTTGGTACTATTTAAAGTGCTGTCTTTATTTTCCTTCTATATTTGCATTTTCATCCGGAAAGTTTTGACGGCCTGATTTTTTTACAGCTGCTCCTCATTTCTTTTACCTGGACCAAAACATCTAGTGCTGTTCTTTGCATATTCTGAGTATTTCTCTGTCTGCTGATACTCTCATTCATAACTACGCACTTGAGACATAGGGCTTGCCGGCGTTAAAATGCTGGGCGCAAGCGTAAGATCGGCTGAAAAACCGAGATTTTGCTTGGTGTAGCTACGGCAACGCTCAATCAACAATAACGCTGTAGTAACGCTGGAGGGGGAGGTCCCCCAGCGTTACTATGCTGCAGTTAGTGAGGGTAGGCGGGGGAGGGAGGGTAATGAGGCTGTCCCAGCATATTAACACTCGCTTACACCGGCTGAAGTTAGGGTAGCCTTCAGCTGGTGTAAGCGAGTGTTAATACGTTAGGACAAGGGGGAGTGTCGGGGGTGTACTGCGATGTTACACTGAGCGTTAGACCGCTTAGTGTAACATCGTAGCTCTGGATCAGGCCCATAGACTGTACTATCCTTTTCAAGACATTTATTTACCTTGCAGCAGGAACCCTTTAGGTGTCTGCTTTCACCTTGGAACTTACTACCATGTTGTGATTGCTTTTCATTTTAACAGCCCTTATTTCAGACACTCACTACTCAGCCTCCCAGATGGTACCGGGGATAGAAACGTATTAAAACAACTGTATAAAGTGATATCCCAGGGAGAAAAAAAATACTCAAAATAAATTACTGGACTCAGGGATATCAAGCACTAATGATTTTGTACTCTGAGCAGATTAAACTATAACTCCAACTGAGCACATGATTTGAGAGGACATTACAAAACAATACATCAAATATTAAGATTAAGTTTTCCCATGGAATAATATATCCTGTGTGCCTGAGAGCTATTATAATGAATAGTTACTCTTCCAAAATACAAAAAAATTTTTTTCCATTTTAAAGTATTTTTATTTTTAAGAACTTTTATTTCTTGACTTTTTTCTATCCATTTTTTTATCTTTTCAAAATGTGTAGTTTATTTTTTTTTATTAAATTTCATATTTTATCTTACAACAAGCAAACCTCACCACTATGAACCTGCAGAAAAAACACATTTTTATCTCATTTACGAAGTGTAAATCTCGTCATGAGATTTACACATCTCTTCACCCATGATCCAGTTTCATTTCCTTTTTCCTCAACCATTGCTGGGTATTATCTTAAAACTGGTATTTTTTTATACTAAGGAAAATATATTGGCAAATTAAACAGTTATTTATGACCAAACCAAAAACACATTTATTAAAATGAGAATGCATTACCTCTGAAATTGTTTTTTGTTTTTTTTTTGTTTACAGGTTTTATATCAACAATTCAAATTTTTCTTGAATCTGTATTTTCTGGTAGTGGCTTGTTCTCAGTTTGTGCCAGCTCTGAAAATAGGATACCTGTATACCTACTGGGCTCCCCTGGTAAGTGTGTTTTGTAATCAATGTGTCTGGTTATTTTTCTTCTAAGATTTTGCAGTACTCCAATTTTTGAATGGTGAAAAATGATTTCCTTCAGTACTAATAAAGAGTTGAACGCACGTGCTAAGTGTATGAAATGACTCTTCATTCTTTCGTATAAATCTAATAATCTGTCCATGGGGTTGGATGGCGTGTGAGGAAAACTCAGCAGCTTTCCTCTGTCAGAACATTGGTGATATGCAAAGGAAAAATGCCACAAGCAAGTCCTATGTGTAAATATACAGTGCATGGGGCTGCCTTTAAAGTGTTCCTGTAAGAAATGTAACCCCTCTCTAGATTATTACTGTCTGTAACACATTAGCTTTACATTCAACCGTATAGTGCATTCTGTTTCTCTGAGCGACAACCTTCCATTTAGTTTTTTTCGCTATATTGTATTCCCCTCAAATGTGAAATAATATTATTGTGTTACTCATATTTTGATTCTTAAATTATATAATAAAAATAAAAATAAACAGCACAATAGAAATAAAACATTTATAGCTTACATTTTTCACAGATGAAGAACCACTTGAAAAATAAATGCAAGTCACTGTTTATCTTGGACTAGCTAAAAGCCTGTCAAGATGAGAGACAATAATAAGAGTAAGATTACAGCTGCTTCCCTGTCATTGTTTCGGCAGCAGTACACTCTCCTCAAACTCCCCACCTGCGGCCACCACTATCATGCTACTGCCCAGCGTACTCCCGGGACACCACGCTGATTGGCCCTTCCCATTGTCGATCAATTACAAAAGTGAGCGTAGCATTAGCCTTGTGCCCATCCCTCTCCCACATCTAACACATATACCGAGAGATGCCAAACACCCTACCTGTGTCATTAAGTTGCAAATGACAGATCAGCGTCTTTATTACGTCTGTTTATTTATCGCCCCTGTCCATGTATCCTTGTGCTCCCTGCTGCACGCATAAAACACGCAGCCATCATTTTGTTGTTTTTCTACTTTAAACCTTTGTTTACGCTGCATACACTAAAGCTTATTCACAATTGGTGCAGTGGGTCATGTTGGAGGCTATGTAGCTGTAATACACAGGTCTACTGTCTGTCATTGCATTGCTATGACATGTGAGCTTGTTTGTAGAATGAGGGGCACTACCGATCTGAGCCACTGAGGGGAGGTGCAAGTAGGTAGCCATGCCCTCCACACAATCCTGTTGTCACCCTCCACTGTGTGACTTCTTTATAAAGGTAAGGAGCAGCATTAGCCATATATATATATATATAT
>WWET01001694.1:323557-339831 GCA_011038615.1 Limnodynastes dumerilii | reverse complement strand
AGTGATTGTTATTAGTGTGTGTGTGTGTGTGTGTGTGTGTGTGTGTGTGTGTGTGTGTAGGTAGATAGATAGATAGATAGATAGATAGATAGATAGATAGATAGATAGATAGATAGATAGATAAAATAATAAAACTTACCTTCAACAGAAGCTGGTCCAATCCTCCAAAGAGAATCAGGAAGACACTAGGCAACCAGAGAGTGAAAGTGATCTGGGCCACTCTGGGTAATTAGTGCCCCCCCTCGGAAGGCCCTGGCCGTAAAATGTTATTTTGGGAGTAGCTGTCTTAACATTTGATGCTTAGAATCTAGCTATGGAAGTTGACTTATCTGAGATTTAAAGTTTGGATTCTCCATTTTCATTTTAAACTTAACATGAAAACATATTCTCTCCCTGTATGATAATATATTTGCAAATGTTTATAGGATTGTTAATACAACAGATTTGTGTGCATTTTAAACACTCTCCTAAAACTGCAGAATCGCAGAATCAAAATCTTAGGGAAAATTTTTTATTATTGTCGAGCTGTTGGTTCTCTCATATGGTACAATAAAATGCTTGCAAAGGTTTCCAGACATTTCCACATCTAGCTTTAAAGTGCAGCTGTTTTAGCATTTGGTCAAATATATTTTCTATAGCAGCTAGTCATGTTGTGAAGGCATTGAGCAGGTTTAGTCCAAAGGGGAAAAAAAAAACACATTAAATGACTAGAATATTTCAAAGACTGAAAATGCCTGGAGTGAAAAGGATGTGCTGCCACAAATGACAAGCATAAGGAAATCCATTTGGAAATTGAAAAGGGAAATTCAGCTTCATGAAATTGACAGGTTGCAAAGATGCAAATGAAATAAAATTGGACAAAATAGAAACACAAAATCTCAAAGTTTGGACAACCAAAATCCATATAACAAATAGCTCAAGCAATCTACACCATAAGAGAAGCATTCTGTTAAATCTCTATATTAAATTTAAGAGATGGGATACTGCTCTACGCACCTTTTAAAAATCAAGCATTTAAAACATTAACACAGTCACAGAACCCCAAAGATAATTCAGTTATCCTTGTTTTACAGTAAGGAGTATGGGCCAGATCCACACTTAGGGCCGTATGCATAATACCGGAAGTATAACATATGCGTCCGGTGTTTAGCTTTTTTTCCTACTGCGCATGTGTAGTAAATTTTTTACGTTATCTACGTAACGTTTCCTCACGTAGATTGCGTAAATGTGATTGCATGCGTAGTAAATTTTTTACGTTATCTACGTATCTTTTTCGTACGTAGATTGCGTCAATGCGATCTGAAAATGTACTACGCATGCGCAGTAGAAAAAAAGCTAAACGTCCGGTAGTCTGCATACTGATGCTGAATTCGGCTGTCAGACTGGCAATGCGCATGCCAGAAATCTCCATATGTACGGAACTATGTAATTCGTCTGATAAGTTGGTACATCCACTCTGCCTTTAACTCTGTAAAGTGGGTGGAGGGAGCATTTAAATGTTACAGTTGGGTTGTTATTATGGGCTTACGGGTGGATCCGCATGTTAAGGCAGAGTAAGTCACCTAAACTGCGCACAAGAGAGGAGGGTGACAGGGGAGTTCACTGCCCTCTTCTGTGTGGACTGCCTGAGGTTAGGGTCCACTCGTATGTATGTGTGTGTGTTTTAGCCATTTGTTTTTTTTATTCTACAGCAATAGATTTTTATTTGCAATTGTGTCATAATAATACTAGGCTGCAGCCTTGAAGGTTGAGCTTTTGAGTGTTCACTCATTTGTTTTGGTTTTGGAGTTCATAAAATGTTTACCTATTTTTATTGTCGGTATTATAATCATAACTGCATTAAGTTTCATTTTAGGCCGCATTACAGCTCATAATATTGTATTCACAAGCTGGCTGCCTAAACTAAGTGACAGAGCAGCAGCACAAACATATGGCTCTTTAATACTTAGTGGCACAGCAGTGGCAGACAGGGTGTCACTTTAACAAACTATATGACCCTGTCGGATGTTTTCATTAATCAAAACAGAAAAAAAATTGTGGTAGCAAATACAGTAAGTTATTGGAAGCAAGAAGAAGCAGATATTAAGGAAAAGTAAATAGGAAATATTCCAATATATCCAAATGTCATCTTTGAAATTAAAAGTTATTCCACAATGAAATCAAAGGCCTCCGATCACTGCAAATAATTGGAGGTGATGTATGTAGTTTAAATGTGTGTGGGATTAACAGCCCTATAGTTTTTACGGGTGTGGGTTCCCTGTAAGAACGG
This sequence comes from Limnodynastes dumerilii, assembly GCA_011038615.1. NCBI lineage: Eukaryota > Metazoa > Chordata > Amphibia > Anura > Limnodynastidae > Limnodynastes > Limnodynastes dumerilii. The sequence continues at coordinate 337,562 of WWET01001694.1, read as the reverse complement.
CCTTATTTCAATAGCGCCATTTTCTCCCATTGCTTATGCCTCGATGAGGCATAGCAATCAATCCCTGGAGCATCGAACATGGTGCTCCCAAAGGTAAGTGGCAAAACTAACCTTAATCCCTTTCCCTAATTTTAACCCTAACCTTCCCCTTCTATTACCCTAACCCTCCCTTCCCCGCAGCCTAACCCTCACTTCCAAGCAGCCTGACCCTAACCCACCATTCTCTGCAGCCTGACCTTAACCCACCATTCACCGCAGCCTGACCCTAACCCTCCCTTCCCTGCAGCCTGACCCTAACCCTCCCTTCCCCGCAACCTGACCCCTACACACCATTCCCCGTAGCCTGACCCTAACAGTTTTACTCTGGAGAGGTTACTTACCTTTCCCATGGTCCAGAAATAGGGAATCCAGAAATAGGGACATCCAAAAGGAACTCTCGGATGTCCCTATTTCTGGATTCCTTCCTTCTGTGCAGGAACTGCAACCAAGTCTTTACAAATAGCATATAAGCATAAAAGCTCTAGAAACAATTTAAACTGCTCAGCTGAGTTCAAGTAAGTCAATATTAAATTCACCCACAGACCCAATTTATGTAAATAAAGCGTTCCTAACGATATGGGAAAAGATCAGTATTCTGTTCTAACACAGTTTTTTTTATAAGTCGTCAAAGTTGGTTTTGCTCCTCTGGGTTCTCTCAGTCCATAGAAGATCCCATATTATAATTCCATGATACACTTTTTTTTTCCACTAACTGCTCTCTCTCCTTGCTGTGTGAGGCACTATTGTTTGGTACCGGTCCTGCTTCTTTGCAAGCCTCGGGTCCAAATTAAGCACTTTTAACATCAATTTTGTTTTAACATGAAAAAGGGCAATATCACATGAAAATGAAGTGATCACCATGGAAAACTGCGGTTTCCATGGAGATTCATATAACCTTTGCATAACCCCGCTAGCCTGTTATTCTGAATGGGGGATGGCATGTTATAACATTTATTAACTGTCGAGTAAGAAGAGTAAGAGTAAGAATAATGTCATCTTTAGATTGTACTTGTAATGAATGTCAAAGATTATAGAGAGAAGGTCATGCAATAATTAAGTGACACAAACACTTAAGAGGGATTAAATGGGAACCCTAAACAAAAAATTCTAAAGAATTACGAGATCCTGGAAGAATAACATTGTAACAGTGGAGCAGAAGGGGAACAAGAAAACACATTTTTGGAAGTGAAGTCATTGGTCATTGCTATATATATCCTTCCCAAAATACATATGCAGGAATTTACTTAGTGACTTCCAAACTCTCTGAAATAATAGCTGCTACTGTACAACCCTTGGCAGTAACAACTAAATTGTACACTAAAGAAGCTCTAGTGGTTATCAACAAAGAAGAAAACAAAAATGGCAAGAGAGCTAATTATTGGTTACCGCAGATGTGACTGCATTATATTCCAATATTAAACATTAATGAAGGCATCAAAGCAGGAAATCATTTTTTGGGAGGAGAATAACCAGTCTTTTAATAACTTTATTTATACTTTTTGAAAAGCATAGGTTTTATTTTATAAAATAATTATTTTTATTTTGATGGGCTCCTTTTACATCCAGAAGACAGGGACAGCAATGGGGGAAAAATGAATCGCCCAGTTTTGCTAACCTGTTTATGGAGGAGAAAGTATGGAAAGAATAAAAGTGGACCTCAAACTTCCTTTTGTGGAGCAGGTACATTGATGATGTCCTGTTTATTTTGTTAAGGGCCAATGAAGAATTGGATGAATCTTGTGGTTATTTAAACAATTCTAAAAATGTTACCTTTAACCATAACATCAACAAGCAAATAGTCAAGTTTTTAGATTTAACCATTTATATTAGAAACAATATTTAAAACAAGCAAATAAGGTAAAAGTTTTTCCTAGAAAAAGGATATTAAAGGGAAGATTTGGATAATAGCACAAAACACTAGAAGCACAGAGATCAGTTAGGAACAAACTTTTACAAATTAATCAACAAAAAACAGAAGATCAGCAATCCCCTCCCAATTTAACACACAGTTCCAATTAAGCAAAATAAACAGGTAGAAAGAATTGTTACAAAAAATTGCAACCTTCTGTATGAAAATCCTCTGCATAGGACCATCGTCTACACTATATAAAATCCATATACATATGGACTGCAAAACATACCTGTAAAACCATAAACTTCCCATGATTGATGTTCTATGCCCTTGTGCAACCTTTTTTACCATAAACTAAAAATAAATGTACATAACACAGAATTGGGGATTACTAAAGAATACTTAGAATTTTATTAATGTCATTTTAATGGGACTGAATTTTGAATTGTCTAATTTTTTCATTACTTTAAAATTCTGATGGGGGCAACAAAGCAACAGCAAGTATAGCAGAAAACAACAAGTCAAACAAAAAATTCTCAGCTCTTTCCAAAGCCTCCACACTCCACCCAATGTAACCAGACAAAAGGCCAAGCCTGCCCGCACTAGACAAAACTCAGCAACAACTCAACTACACGGCCCTCCTCAAAATGGTAAACAATGGGCGCCACTTCAGCTCAACACACAATACCTGCCTATTTGCTAATGCTTTTGCCAACATTATGACACTTTACAGCCACACAAAGATATCAAAAGGGGAGGAAGGGTGGGCAATTTAATCTGTGGCTTAGGAAGTGGTGTCATGAGGCAAAACAGAAACCTGTATAAAAGAGATGGGTTGCACCCATCTTCTGTGGGATCAGATATTCTTAGTGAGCAGTTTGATTGCTTTATTAGAAACCATTTAAACTAGGAGAAGGGGCAGTGATACAAATAATGAAAATAGCTGCTCCACCAACCAAGAAGTATTGTGTGGTCAGTCATTAATGACAGATAGCATAGCCACAGCAACTAAGGAAAAGGAAAACAGAAAAAAGCAATATAAACATATCTAGCAATAATAATAAATGGAAGAATAGGAAATTCATAATGCAACCTCTCAGAGCAATGTGCGCCAATGCCAGGAGCTTATGATAGCAGCTTTCAAATATATCAAGGGTTGTGACTGACTAGAGGAGGGTGGCATTTTTCTAAGAAAAAGGTGTAATACATGGGGTCATGCATTTAAACTGGAGAGATTCAGAGGTAAAGTACGAAAAAATGACTTCGCTGAAAGGGTGATAAATAAGTGGAATAGCCTCCCATCTGAGGTGGTTGAGGATAACACAGTAGAACAGTTTAAACATGCTTGGGATAAATATAAGAATCTAGGGTCAGTATAGTTTTAAATAAACAACTAGGCAGACTGGATGGGCCATGGCTCTTATCTGTCGTCACTTTCTATGTTTCTATGTTTTAATTCAGAACTGGAAAAGAGGACAACCTCCAGGTAGTGAACCTCTTATATCACATTGTATGGGGAGATTACAGGACCTCCCCTAATTGTCACATTCCCTAAACTAATTAGGTTGCCACCTGCTATACCCAGCCAGGGAGTTTAAGTTCATTTGGGCTTAGGCAGCCCTATCTCATACAATAAATTTGTATCTAAGGGGTTTTACAGATGTGGGACATGACATATCTGTAAAACACATACCAGACAAATCAACAAGGTTACTTTTTCCAGGTCAGATTCACAATACCGTAATTTTTTACATACGTACCTGAGCTTGCGAATTCTAGCTACTACGCATGCGTAGTAACCATTTTACATTATCTACGTAGCATTTCATTACGTAGATTGTGTACATGCGGTCATTAAAAACTCCTATTTTATGATCATACCATTCCATGGCGTTCCTACGTCTTGCTTCAGTTGGCATGGTGAATCCTTAGCATATTGAAAGCAAGATTGATGGTTAATAAGGATGTTAATGATAAAGATGGTGGTGAAGATTGCATATGCTGGGATCTAGCCATGTTGCTGGTAGCTGCTGCTTGCATACTTGTTATGATACATGACTTTCCAGATTATGATAAAGAACTTACATAAATTCACTGCAAATGGGGTAATAGGGAAGATGACCTCTCTGGCTTTTTTTCCTAAGCATGCCCTGAGGTGGCATTACTCCGCCTCTTTCTACTTAAAGTACTCCATGCAGTCTATAAAGAATGCACGGAGGCAATCTATGTACCGAACTTGTATGTAGATTGTGTAAATGACATACGACGCATGCATAGTAGGTCATTTCGACAAAATACGCACTTAAGAAGCACAAGCACAAGTGTGAATCAGGCCCTATATCTCTACTTACCTTTTAGCCTCAGGATTTCGGTAAAAATATTTAGACATAAAAAAAAAGATTGATTTAAATTTTTTTACCCAGACATGACAACACGCTTATTTCCGGCACAAAGTGCATTTTCCATCTGGCAAAACAATTAACCCTCTGGTGTCTGCATTCTTCAGCTGGCAAACCATTTAACTCTCTGGTGTCTGCATTCTCCAGGTGGCAAACCAATTAAACCCTCTGGTGTCTGTATTCCAGCTTGCTGATCAGTTAACCAAATGGTGTCTGCCTGCTCCAACCTGCAGTCAGCTTTTGCACCTTTAACTTACCTTTGGATGTTTTGAACTCCAGTTGCCATTTAGCATCTACTTGTGGCAAGTCAACTACAGTACAGTTTGATTCCAGTGCTACTCCTGGGACTCATCCTATATTCCTGTGTCGCTGTTTTCTGCAGTCTAGTCTGCTTCCTGCATTACTCCTTGGATTCTCCCTGCATACCTGTGTTGCTAGCAGTCCCAATCAATTCACCTTGTATTTTATTCCTCCCAGTCTGTTGCATTGACTTTGTCACTCTCTCTCTCTCTCACTAACTGATGAGGAAATATTACAGCATATCCTCTATTGTTCATTATAGCTCTACCAGTACCACAGACTCAACTGAACCCAAATCAGATACCCAAGTTTATCATCCTGTTACACCACATCATTACTTTTACTACTACTCATCCTCACATTTGCATAGAGGTTACAAATGGTAAAAGAAGGCTTCTCTAGGATTACTGTGTCAGAATCAGAAATGGTAAAGAATGTGAAAAATCATTTGTTGAATCCCTTTCACTTTTTTTTAGTTAATGATATTATATAGATGTGTCCTTTAAATACACACAGGTGTAAATGCAGCATCAAACTCTGTAGTTTGCAGCATTTCATTGATTTCAACCACAAACACAAAATAAAAAAATCTTTTAACAATATAAAATAAATACAAAACAATTCTGAAATTTTGGGGAACACTGGTTGGAAGATAAAAGTAGAAAAGTTGTAAGATGATAAATAAGCTGTCATTTAAATAATTAAACTATGCTCAACACTGCACACAGTATCCAATATTTTTCTCCAAAGATTTAGAAGTGACAGATGATCATCATTAAGTAAATTAGAAAATGATGTACCCAACATTAGCTGTAAAATTTCAGCTAATTCCTTTTGCAGGTAGTGCAAAAGGATTCATGTTACTGTGGTATAGTCCTTAACTGCTGCTTAGACATATTGGAAACTTTGATTAAACTTTGTTTTATTAGCCTAGATGTTATGTGAAAAACATAGTACATATGGTTTAAACAGCTAGTACACAACCATTACTTCCATTGTTCATAACTTTTATTTAAAAAAAAAATATTGTACTGTTATCCAACAGCTTTATATTGATCCCACAGAAAATAGTGAGAATACGCTAAAAAACAGTGATTGCAGTGAAAGCAATTATTCAACTGATTGATAAGAGATAAATTGGTGAAAATTAAGATGCAGATTATAATAAAACCCACTATGAAATATATATGTGTTCAATACTGGCGGCATTTATCCATATTTTTAACTCTTGTTTGTAATGCACCTTGAACATCCGGGAGACTTCTGAAATTTGGGTAGTTCTCTTGGTATTCCTTGAGAGTCTGCAATTCCCACCCTCTGTCAATCTCAACTGTAATCCCTAGAATTACTAGGGATGGGCGGCACTTATACCTATTTTTTTTAGGTGCAAGTGAAGACCTGAGCAATACCATGTTGAACTGCAAGGAGAAGCAATTTTAAACTGTGAAAGCAGAATTAGAACTGAGAGGTGAAGTTTCTAAGGTCATCTCTAGTTTATAGATTAATTCTGCATACACAATTAAAATTTGCCTCCCTATACCTAAAAAAGGTATAGGGAGGCAGCTCTGAATCAAACCTTATGTGCAAAAGATAATATTATTTTCACTACGGGCCTGATCCTGAGTTTTAGCGGATGTGCAAGGCGGATCCGCTAAAACGTACTATTTAGAGGCGCGTGTTTCTTTAGAAACTCGCACCTCTGAATTGACCTCAGAAAAGCCGGCCTTGAAAAAAAAAAAAAGCAGTCAGAGCTTTAATTGCTGTGATATTTATACCCATTGGACAGTGTCAGAATTATCGTGACATCGAGAATTCTGACACTGTCCAAAGGGTATAAATATCACCCAAGGACAGTGCAGATGGCATTAGCGTCGTGGTTCTCCAAGTGCCAACATGCTCTGGCATCCATGGGCATGCTGGTGATTGTAGTTCTACACTCATCAGCATGTCCTGTCGGGACAGGAATATTTATTTATTTATCTGTGTGCGTGGGGGGGGGGGGGGGGGGGGTATTGGGTCAAAGGGTTTATTTTGTTTTTTTATTTTGGGGGGTAGTGTTTTTTGTTTTTCTTTTAAACCAATGAACTTAATTTTTTGCAGCTCCGGTGAGCTGCTCCTTACGCTTACACCATCTCAAAGATGGTGTAAGCGTAGGGCTTGTTAAGCAGCTACTGGACTGCACTGCGCGGAGTATTTCAATCAGAAAAACACCCCTTTTCTCGTTTAAATATCCTTTCTACAGGCGCAGTGCAGTCGGATGCGAATACAGACGCATGGGTACACTTGCATCCATCTTTCTGTGCGCGCTTCCGATCTGGGCATGCGCAGTGTTCATTTTTGTCTGAAAAAAAGACGGAAGCGCAGCTCTGGTTCAGGTCCTACATGTAAAAATAATTAAAGGTAATTTGCACATTACCTTTAAGTAAGTTGCAATCACATTGCAACATGGATTTGCTCAGATCTATACTTTGAAAAGTTAAATGATTTCTATCTCCAATTATATAAAAATACTAAACCTTGTCAAAATTCTACAACAATGCTGGTGGCTGCAGTGTTGGTTCTGCATCTGTCCAGTCAGATCCAATGCTGCAGGACCCACACCTTGCCATGGGGACATGCTCTTACTAAACACAATCTCCTGCTGCTGTGAGCTTGCTGTGGTTTATCATTTAATCCTTAGTCATTAGTCAGAATTCACACTTTCCATCATAATATAGAAATCATACCATGGACATCAATGGTTATCAGAGCACCAAGAGTAATACGTTCCATTTTTGTTAACCTTCCTCTCACAAGATTTACAATATCTTCAATTTGGTCACTGCATTTGTTCAGATAGCTTTGCAGTCCTCCTTTTCTCCCAAAAGCCTGCAAACGTAGTAAAACAAAGATATTAAAACACTATAATATTGTCTTGATGTGCCAAACGTTGAATGTACAGTATAAATTAATGAACTGAGGGTGGGGGTTTGTTTTTGGTGGAAATGTAACAGCAAATCAGAATTAACGTTGTGTTTATGCTATCAAATAATTTTCTTATTTGTATTCCTTACAGAACTATAATAGAGTCACAACAGATATCGCTATGTACAGACAGGTAAATAATATCATTACAGACAATAAACTAGAATAAATTGTATCCTTCAATCATAACATTTGTGGTTTGTAATCTAAGAGCCTTATACAGAGTGGAATTTTTTTGTCAGTTCATAGGTCGCTTTGGACTTCATTTACCAAACTGTGGAAAAGGAAAATTGGAGATGTTGCCCAAAGCAACCAATCAAATTCTAGATCTCACTTTCCTATTACATACTAGAAAATGTCAGCTGGAATTTGATTGGGCAACATCTCCACTTTTCCTTTTAGTTTAGTAAATCAAGCCCTTTGGGGCTGATTCAGAAATGCACTTCCACCTTTTTTTAGGTGCAAGTGTACAGCTCGGCTAAACCATTTTTCAAAGTAAGGAGTGTCAATTAATTTAAAAATTTTTGCATGCAAGGAAAATACATTACTTTTACACATAGAACTAAAATACTGCACAGCTTTATGTTTATTCTGTAAAATAAAGTTAAGCTATGTAACTTTTTTTTTACTTATTGTAACTTTCATTGTTTAAAATGTCAGGTAAAATCCATGTATTAATTAATTACTTTGCATATAGGCATGGCGGAAAGCAGCAAGCACAGTAAGCAGGGTGGGTAGTGCCATTGTGCAAAGGAGCTCTGCCAACCATGCTACAAGTTCATGGGCAATTTAGAATCAATTAAGCCTTAAGCACCTACACGTGCATGACTATAGGGTGGCCAAATCCTACCCTAAGACTAACTACACTCCAGCTTCACTACAGTATGTTTGCTATATATTTGCTATTAGGCTGTCATGTCAGCATCATGTTGTAGGGAGTCTGTCTAAAAACAGATAGCACCGCTGCAGAGTGATATTAGCAGCGGTGCACCAGGCAACATCAATGTTCACAGCTGTTCTCTTCTCGCTACTGGAGCAATGCAAATGTGAGGAGCCCTAACTTTAAGTCCTTGCACAGCTGCACTGCTCAAATAGGTTTTGAACTGACCCCCCTGTAATAAATCCATAGATAGAAACAAAAAACCTGCAACTGTATTAAGTTTCGAGATGTGAATTTACCCTATTCCTGGTACAATTTCTAATGATGATCATGTCACGAACCAAATACTGCAACTGGCTTTGTAAAAAGATATCATATCTGTAAAGGAACAGGCTATTTTAATTCTAAATTCCACCATCCTTATGTATCCTATGTATGTTAAAGAGATAACACTATTGGTAGAAGAGCATAGGATAGAAAACATACAATTATCCCTATGTCTAGGTATAATCATTGGTCATTAATAGCCCAGATATTTCATAATAGGAATGTTTTGCTGTTAGTTAATAGAACTAACTACTTGAAGTTGAAGTATTAAGTCGCTGTCCCACACACAGAAAAGTCTATTAAAAGGACAATGAGTGAACCTGTTATTTTAATACTGTTAAATTATTTATTACCTGAGCTTTTGAATTTGATAAATGGATAACAGAAAATAAATAAAACATCAACATCGGTATAGAAAAACTTCATACCCTGGACTGGAATGTAAATTACTTTATTTTTTGCAATTCTTAAACACAGTGTAACAGTTCAGTTACTCTTGGGTAAAAGTCTATTGAATAACCTTTCTAGAGGTTAATAGCCAAAAGAATTTTGATGTGCATAACTGCATTTGCAGACATGCACAGTGTAAAACCTCTAACTTCTTCACTTTAATAACATTTTATTTGTCAAAGGTTATGGGAAATATTTTTTTTTGCAATATGTTGAGTTGTATGTTAATTGACAAGTAAAGCTTCACACTTCAGTGCACATGTATTGGATTACTCAATATATAAAGAAAAAAAAACCTTAACAGGTCAAAGAAAAAACCCATTGTTATGAGTATATTTGATGTGCTTTCTGTAGTTTATTTTGATGAGTTCACTTTGTTTTAGAATTTCACATAGAACCAAAAGCTAATATATTGACTATAATGGGTACTCAGTATTTTCTTAGAGAATAAAGAGATTTTAGCTACTGAGTGAGTTAATATTTCTTAACTGAATTATTTTATTTGTAAATAATATAAGATTTTTTAAATTCAATTGTTTTGCCAGTGAGCACCTTAATGGGGAACTGGAAAGAGTAATTTTAGTTGTTTTGTTTTTGAACTACTGTATGTGTCTTTTTTTATTTGTGTCATTTTTCATGGATACAGTAAAATTGCTCACCTTTGAAACTTCCATTGTCCAGTGAACTATGCTTGATGCTAAGACAACTTGTCCAGGCCAGTGAAGAACCCATTCTTTCCTTGTAGACTCGTCATATGCTTTAATAGAACGATTCATAACTTCATGAAGAGAGAGCTTCATCACCTTTTCCACCTAAAAGTACAAAGTTGATAAAAAAATATCTAATGCACCTCTGAATATTTAAAAATAAAACATTACATTGGATTCTGTGTGGTTTAATTAGCTTTTCTAATTACAGCATAAGTCCAAGGGCCAAATTTAGGAAGCTGCAAGTTTGGAAAAGTGGAGATGTTGCCCATACCAACCAATCAGATTCTATCTCTCACTTTCCTATAACAAACTACAGAATGTCAGCTAAAATCTCATTGGTTGCTGTGGGCAACATCTTCACTTTTTCAAACCCGCAGCTTAGTAAATCTAGCCCCAACTGTCTTAAATGGTACTACAGTATAAATGGTACTACAGTATAAAAGGACATTTTGTCATGAATATAAATTTAAAGTATAACTTCAAAGATACATACTAGCTTTAGTCTACCATATCCACTCTTGAATTAAGAGACAACCCAAGGTTTTCTTTTCTGGAGAAAGCAATGGCAGCCTTATCTTGTCTATACTAAGACATTTCTTAGTAATCTTTCATTTTAAAAGGGATTACATCATTTCTAAGACCTCATAAACAAGAAACATGTGTGGATAGAAACCTATTTCTATTAAATAAATGTGATACATGTTAAGTATTATATTAATATTATAACTTAAAATGTTTATATCGTATCAGCAGCGTAACTACGAACGAAGGGGTGTGACTTCCATATGACACCCGAAATGACGCTTCGGAGGCGGGCTAAGGCATTTAAATCGTACAGTATGGGCGTACTTAAGCCTTTTACGGACGTCAGTAGTTATGCTTTGAAAAGTTAAGGTAGGGTTTAGCAAGCGTAAAATGGCCAAAGTATGTACGAGCGAGGAGAGTGCCTAGGGGAGTGCACAGAAAATACGCTGGTGTAAATACGCTACACGATGTAACGTAACAAGTGCTTAGGTCTGGATCCAGCCCAATGTTCCTATTCTACTTTTATTTTTTTATTTCAGTCATCACGCATTTAATAATGATATAATATGATTTTTTATATAACATTAACTTGCAGTTTATAATTAGTAGCCCTTTCAGTAAAAAACTTGTAATATGCTTGTAAAATAACCTGTTAAATAAACTTTAAATATATGTATTCATTTGAAACCGCTGGAGTTCAATTAAGCGTGAAGAAAATTCCATAAAAACTGTAGGAGTGGAAAACACTGAGTATAATGCTGTCTTAATAATTTATAGCATAGGTATCTCACTATGAACAACCTATAACCTGTAGTTTCCAAACACCTTAAAATGTAATTTATTTGGTGCCAGAGGCAAAGTAATTCTACACACAGTAAATTCTAAAACAACCATCACTGCAAACAAATTTTGCAAAAAATGCATTTTATAGTGTCGCAGAATACTTTTTATGACTATAATATGTGTTTACTTTTCAATAATAAATAAAAAAAAGTAAAAATAATAACGAAGTAGATACAAACCTAAAATATGCTCTTCTTTTACTCATTATCAATGTAATAAATCTCTTATGCAAACACTGATGTTTTTCTTGCAGAACATGTAAACACCTTTTGCAATTATTTCATATTATTGCTTTGAACTCAATAAAATGGCAATGAGCCAGAAAGCAGAAATCCAGATACTTCCCTGAAAAACTGGTTAATTACCCTTTACCATTCAAGGACAGACAATATTTTTGTTACATTTCAGTGTGGAGGAATTGCCCCTTTATAGATTTGCAGTTTAAATATATTTGTTTCTGCAATCAGGGTAATTTTGTTTTCCGTTGGCCATGTTCTGCAATATAACTAAATCCACTGTAATCAAAAAGATTCATGAATAAAATGGCAACTGAAATTTCAGTCAGTTATTTGATTAAACAATTCATTTAGCAAATGTTCTCAAACTGTACCAGGTTGAGTAGGTTTGGAGCAGTAGGCGGATGTCAAAACATAATAGCGTAACTTTATTGTTCTCAGTCACAAAGCTAATGCAGCTTATATCCAGACACACACTGTGATCTCCCTGGCAACAGATATAACATTGCAGTCCCTGGGTGCTTTCTCCTAATAGCATCAGCACAGTGATGTCAGATCATTTGGTCAACCCAATCAATCCAATTATTGGACAGGAAGGTTTTTGGACTGTTTTGTTGGTGTTCTGATAAATAAGTTTGTGCCACATATTATGTAATCAACAGCTCATCATCCCATTTACTACATAGTGAGTGCAAACCCTTCCACATGACCCATTCCATTAGGTACAAAATACTCTGTTCCTCAGTTTCCAACTGTCAGTTACTATGGTAACCACCTTTGTTAATGAGAAAAATATTTTTTTAAATATCAGTTAAGTAATTTCACAAGATGAGTGACAGTTGGAAGCTCAGGTGTGGAGTATATTGTTAGCCACAGAAACAAAGGGAAAAATAGCCCCAGCACACTGCCATAAACCAGTAACAGACTATACTGTTCTATCTGTAAAATAAAACACAGAAATGTCCTTTCACATATTTGTGCAAATATGGAATAAGCCACCAGCCACCATCAAGGCCTTTCTGCATATGGTGGTCCTAACTCTAACAATGAGAGTCCCTATGTTGGGTCACATATATATGTTTTTAAATTCAGAGCCAAACTTACCTCAGGAGACGCCCCTTAAAGTCTCCAAAATGGCCGCAGGCCACATACGGCCCTTTGGCAATCCCTGTCCGGCCTGCGTATTTATTCCAGTCACACGGCTCCTGCCCTTAATCTCAAACACATGGCACCCTGCACCACACACTGTGCTGTATCGCTAGGTCACAAAGTACCCTGCGATGAAGCTTAACAATTGAAGCCCAGTGAGGCCCAATTAAGGCCCCCGCCCCCTGGTCCCTAGCAACCAGCGCCTGATGACGTGTATCCTGCGGGAGATGGCTTTGCCCTGTCACTACCTGCTTAAACTTCAGGGTGCTTTAGAGTTCCCGTCAGACTGGCATCCGGTGTGAGTCCTCTTTTACCTACACCACAATTCATAAATGTACATAAATATTTACAGAATATTCTTAAACTTCTGATTACCAGTAGCATTTTATCAAAATATATAATTTGCTGCTTTTTATAATGGGAGGAAATCAATATTGAGCATAATTAAGTTCAAGTTATCATTGGTTCGGCCCTCCAACACAGTTCATATTTTTCATATGGCCCCCTATAGAAATTAATTGCCCACCCCTGCTTTATACAGTAAAGTTGATGAAACAACATACAAATGGCGAGTATAAACATATAAACTGGTCTGGTGTCCAATTACAGCAGAATTTCAAGCTTTACAGTTTCTAGGTGTAGCATGTAACATTACATAGCACTAGCCATCAATTAACATCAATTATAAAAAACAGACCATCTCCTAGGGAAAACATTGTTAAGTTTTCCGCCAGAATCCCAAAGAAGTAACCTTTCCTGACCATGTGACTGACTCTCATTCTGCACACACTCTCATTCCTCACACGCTAGGGACTTAGAATCACTGGTTCCTACTCTAATATTTCCACTGTCCCACTTTCCACTTTCCAATGGGCACGATGCAGAAATCTGGATAGTACGTAGAGGCTTAGGCAAACCCTTACTGTACAATTAGCATACCTAAACCTTCCCACCTTGCCTATGTGACATACGCATCTCTCCCTGACATCGGCAACCCTTCCATTATTAAAGTATGGATCTGTATGATCTAGATCCATAATGGAAGTGTGTTAAAAAAATGTGGTAATTTTCCATTTCTTGTGAATGGTAGATGATAATTTTGTGGAGGCCTAGATATGGTCTAATAATAACAATAATAATAATATTAATAGGCAAGATCCAGACTTTCGATCGGAGAATGTTTGTGTTGCGGTACCCTGGGATTACCTGGACGGAGGACCGGAGTGACCGTGAGTAGAGGGTATAGTACCCCGGGTTTACCCCGACAGGGGACCGAGGTGACCAAGGAGGAAGAAGAGAAGGATCGGGTAACTCACCGGTTTGTAGAGCCT
>WWET01001694.1:305705-322436 GCA_011038615.1 Limnodynastes dumerilii | reverse complement strand
AGGGAAAATTTACTCACGTACATTGCCTCTCCCCATCTCCCCCCACCGTCCCTGGCTAATCTAAATCCCTCCCCCCTCCCACTTCTAACTAAACGTACGCGTAGTAGGTCATTTCATTAATCTACGCACCTAAGAAGCCGAAGTTTCTTAGGTGTGAATACAGCCCTAAAACACAAGTATCACTCCTCCTTATGACCCTGAATACTATCATTCAGATGGACAGTTGAAAACGCTTGTTCTATACAGGGAACTGAACATGGCATTAGCATCAGTTATTGATCCCTTCACCAGCTTGAGGAAGGAATGCATTACTAACACCAGAGTAGATCCAGACCTATGGGCTAGTTATGTTAGAACGCTAGCGTATTATTATGCCCCCGTCCCTTAGTTCGTAGTTATGCTGATGGTACGTACGTTCAGCGTTATGTGGCGTAACATCTGCCACGCGCATGCGCAGTAAATACAAATTGACGATTTTACGTAATCGGCTAGCATATATACGCTAGCGTACTTAGTTCAGGATGTGGCCCGTCACCCTGAGTTATCACTAGCAAATGCAGGGACACTCTTACTTGATGCTTTTGGATTTAGCAAAATTGCTAAATCAACAAGGTGACAGATGCATTGAGAGGCAGAAACCTCTCCAATCACTGTGCCTGATTCAGATTTAAGAAAGTGCTGAAAATGAGAGAAAAGTCACTCCTGGGCTAAACCATGTTGATTGCAGTCGAATAAATAGTATTTTTTGCATACAGAGATATATCTATTTATTGCTTACTGCACACAGATATTGACCAGTGTTACTATCACACTGTTATTTAGGGATAGGATAGGAAACATCACCTCTCTTCTCTAATACTGTTTGCAACAGATGGAATATGACTCCCCTGCAATCAACATGGTTTAGCCCAGGAGTAACTAAGTTCAAGCACTTACTTAAATCTGGATCCAGCCCATGGAGCTATTGTGATTGTAGGTAATCCATAATATACAGTTAGGTGCATATTCAGTGTCTTTGCAGTGATTTGAATTACCCTCTAGAACTATAATTAAAACAGCTATTTTTTTTTTCAGATGAGGTACATTCATCCCATTTTTGTTAACCCCAGACTTCAAATTTTTTTCATTGTTATCAGTGCTGGAAGTAAGGTGGTATATGGTGGTAGGTCACATCACTACTTCTCTTAATGACTTTTTTTTTATTTACAAAGAAACTACAAATCTTCATTTGCTTCTATTATTTTGAATGTTTCACTACCACCTCTTCTAAAATTCCACTTTAAAGGTTTTCTCCATATGCATCCATTAAGTATACAGTTGAGGGTTCTCCTAAGGGCCTATTACGCTAAGTGTTTTATAGTTATATAGCCTTAAAAAAAGTGGACAAGGTCATTCCTGAACAAATGAAAATAACGGGCCATATGCGTGCGTAGTACAATTTTTACGTTATCTACGTATCTTTTCCTTACATAGATTGCGTAAATGTGGTCTTTCAGACCTCCATTTATGCAATCTACATAAGGAAAAGATACGTAGGTAACGTAAAAAATGTACTACACTTGCGCAGTAGGAAAAAACACTAAACACCGGATGTCTATGTCATATGTCCAGTAGTCTGCATACGGCCCAACAATTGTAGCTATTGACTATTGACATTGTAAATTAGCATACGTGCTCTGTTTTGTAAGTAGGTGCTCTGGCATTGCAACAGTTTGAAATGAAATATCTAACATACATAAAAACCTAAGAATGAATATACTTCTCAATACTTAAGATGATCTCAACAAACAGCATAACCACTGTCAGATATGACAATACATAATCATACACTTTCACATGCATGGTCTAAAGAAGACCGTGCAAACATTTATTCTATATTCCCAGTATGAAATGCAGACTGAAAGTCCTATTTAATCATATAATATCAGATTCGAAGATTCTGTCTGTTAAAACCTGGATGAAAGTGGGGTCTTTCATAATGCCATGAGCAATAATTGAAGTATAACACATAGTAGAGCACAATTTTAACACTTCAGTAAGACTTTATAAACTTTTTGTGTGTCAATTAATCTACTGGTGAAGACATGAGCTACTGTATAATTAGCTTTCTAAGGAACATGTGTCTTACATTAGAAGCAGTTGCAAGAGTTCACAGTATTAATTAACAGAGGGTCAGTGTGCCAGTGAGCCAGTTTGATATATTGTCTTTTGATTCCTTATTAACTTTGCATTACGGGCCTGAATAAACTTTATTTAATGAAAATATTCTTTGTTCTTAGTAACTTTATTAGTCTACTAGAACTCAAGGCACACAAATGGCAAGTTCTCCAAAATGTTTTAGAATGTGGGTTAAAATAATCTAGCAATTTAATCTCTTAAGCAAGAAATGAGTCAAGTGAATAATAGAAGGAAACTGGTCTTCTCATACCTGCTAAACACATGTAGATTTCTCTCCTCTCAAATACTTTTTTACATTGACTCCATCACATCATTTTAAGGCATCTATAAATCTTTCAGCCCTGGGGTCTCATTATTCAAACCATCCAAGCTATACTTTAAATGAGGTTAGTGTAGCATCAGGGCGAGACATTAACACAGTGCTCAATTTATCATCCACTTCTAATTACATTTCCTAAGTCAATAGCCAGTTCACTTATCATCAAAGGTTTTTAAATGGCAATGTCTGTGTCTCTTTCAAGAAGCCATAAACTATACAGCACCACTCCTGAACAGTCCTCACCATATGTAGTGGAACTTTTGCTAACTGTTATTATAAAAAATAACAATAATTACATTAATAAATAATGTAAACAATAACTAAAGTATGTTATATTTTAGGAATGGTATTTCATGTAATTGATTTCATTTTTTTAAATGAAATAAATACTTATTTATTTAGTAATGTAGTTGAGAAAGCTACATGAACTCATGACCTCAATGCTGTGCTTGTTAGCATGCTCACATTGGGCCTGATCCAGAGCTACGAAATTGCTGTCCGACGGGCGAGCGTACGCCCGTTTTTTGCGTATTTTCGTACGAAAATTCGCACTGCGCATGCCCAGTATGACAGCTTCCTGTCGGCTGGGCGACATGAGCGTATAGCGTTCGTATGGTGTGCGAATTTTTCGCTCGAGGGGCGTGCGTTCAGTACGACGGTCGGCTGGGCGCTCGTTTTACAACAGGGAGGCGGGGATAGCCATTTAAATTGTACAGTATGGGCGTGCTAAGCCCATACGCTCAGCGTATTTTGTGCGAAAATTCGTACGGCCGACGGTCGTACCCAGTGTAGGGTATAGCCGCCGTAAGCAGGGACTTTACTATGGGAGTGTTAGGGGCGTGTATGTTGATACGCTCGAGCGAACGTTCGCATTCGGCCGTCGTGCGAAAATTTCGTAGCTCTGGATCAGGCCCATTGAACCTGGTACAGAGGAGCATGCAAAATGAATGCACTCTGCATGTAAATGTAAATGAACTTGCAACCTCATCCAGAAGAGGTTGTATGCTGAGAGTGTGCTGACCTCTGGGTGCCTTTGTGATCAAGGTGGGGCACAATAATCTATTGATGGTCAAAAATGCATAAAGCTGCAGTAGGCTAAAAAATTCATGTTTTATAGCAGTCCTTTCCATTTTATGAGTATGCACTAATGTCATTATTATAGTATTTTCCCTGCACCTTATGTCTTTTGATAACCTTTGTTGATCACACGACCTTCTTTTAGTTCCCAGCACTTCCTGGTAATCAATCGCTGTTGCAGGCATAAGTTCACAGGTATGGCTCATTCCCTTGCTGAAAATCACTGATTAGCAGCCCTATTTAAACCCTCCTATGACATCTCTTTGCCTTCAGAGCAACAGGTATCCTTGCCTGCTGATGTTGCAGGTCCTGTCTCCTGTCCTTGGTTACTGCTATCCAATCATCAGTCCCAGTTATCTGGTCTCCTGTTCCTGTATTCCATTGTGTCTGATTCCTGCCTGTGTCTCCGGTGTCCACACTTCCAGTGTCTACTGCTCACTGCAGTATCCAGTCTCTGCAGCCACTCATGTACTACCTTGTGCAACCCTTGGATCTTGTCCACCATCTTGGCGTCTATGCGCTTGTCCAGAGGACCATGACCTACAGCCAACACCACCCCCACCATCAGGGGCTTTGGTAAACACCAGGCATGCGGTTAGACTCCACGCCTCTGGTCTGGCGTGGTCCGTTTTCTGACTGGAGTTGAGTCTGGTGCTTGACAACTAAGTTATGAAGACACATTACTATAACAATGTTATGCTGTGTAACAGTGTATAATTATTTATTGAACTGTAAATGTATAAGCATTAAAAAAATTATTTTGTGTCAAAATGTTTATTTTATTGTCAACAGATCATTTTTATGGTGTTCTAAATATAAATGATTTCCGAGTTGCATTTGGCTTCCATGGGGATACATCTTGGACTTAGACATGACCCCTTGCTTGTGCAAATTTTTTAATGTGTCCTGAGCGTAAAGAAAACGTGCTCAAATCTGGATTGCATGCACTTTCTGGGGCTCAGGCAGCTCATTGACTATGTGCTTCCACCAATACATGTCCATTAACATATTTCAGAATGCAAGGCACCACAGAATCATTTATACTAGGGTCTGGATGGCACTCATTTGCATGTTCATAGTATCTGAGTATGTGCAGTAGAAATCTCAATAAAATATGCAATATTTGCTGGTATAAGCTTACCTCTGGCTCAGGCCCAATGTGTTATATCATGATAATAAAATAAATAAAGCATCAAAATGGCCCCATGGTATTATACTGCAGCAGTCATGAAACCATGGGTACTAGGAATCAGTGCCACTATGGGGCTACTCCTGTAAGTCACCTGAAATCAACCCACAACTCTAAACACATTGGAAGACATTAGAACGAATGTCAACTTACAAAGTGTCACTATGAGAAAGACATAGGCAAAATTAAAATAAAATTTACAACTTCAGAGAT
Organism: Limnodynastes dumerilii; assembly: GCA_011038615.1. Taxonomy (NCBI): domain Eukaryota; kingdom Metazoa; phylum Chordata; class Amphibia; order Anura; family Limnodynastidae; genus Limnodynastes; species Limnodynastes dumerilii. The sequence continues at coordinate 317,460 of WWET01001694.1, read as the reverse complement.
GTCAAAACATAACATTAGAGGAACATAACATTTTCCATTATTTTCCTTTATTCCTTTTACCCAATATGACTACATTTAGTGAGATGAAACAAGTCTAATATAAAACATAAACATAAATGGTTTCATAGAAACAATTACTTGGAAACAAATAAAACATAATGGTCCTATTTATAGAAGATTGAACAAGATATTGAGTATGATAGAGTGAGTTCAAAAGTTTACAAAATATGTGGTAAACCTTCCAATAAGCTGAAATGCATACCCGTTGTTTGACTTTTTTGAAGAAAGATAACACCCATCCCTCTGCTATACAAGTGCATGCAATCCAGATTTGAGCACGTTTTCTGTACGCTCAGGACACATTGAATCATTTGCACATGCAAGGGGTCATTTCTAAATCCAAGATGTATCCGTATGGAAACCAAATGCAACCGGGAAATCATTTACATTCAGAAGACTATAAAAATTATATCTGTTGACAATAAAATAAACATTTTGACACAAAATTATTTTTTTAATGCTTATACATTTACAATTCAATAAATAATTATACACTGTTACACAGCATAACATTGTTATAGTAATGTGTCTTCGGATGGTAGTCATATTCCCGGCGCTTAAAATCCCTGCGGTTAAAATACCTCCACGAGTTTCCCGACACTGAACATCCATAAAATTACCGACAATTTAAAATACCTACACGAATAAAATACCTACACTGACAAGATTCCGACATTCCAGAATCTGACGAATTATCAACCATTATAGACACCAGCAATGATGGCAGGTAGAAAAGGCTAGAAAGCCTTCAGAGTTAGTCGACTTTCCTGATAGCCATGGTAGACCATTTCATTTTTGGGCAACAGAGGATGAGATGATTAGAAGATATTTTATTCTTCGTACTACTTTCCCTATCAGATATTAGAACAACAAGGTTTAACACTTTTATTGCCAACCACACAGATATTCATGCATGCCATTGGTTAAAAACCACTGGACTAAAAGAACACATTTGAATTTGCAATACTATTGTAGCATAGGTAATATTTCCAAGTATACATTTTGTACATATTATCTATCTACAGCAGTCTAACAGCTATGGGTTAGTGTAAAGGGGTGTGGGTCCCCGGTAAGGGCCATTTTCTCCCAGGCAGTTTCAAACTGGCTGGGATATCGATTGCTTATGCCTCAATGAGGCATAGCAATCGATCCCCGGACCACCGAACACGGTGCTCAGAAAGGTAAGTATTAAAACTAACCCCAACCCTTCCCCTAATTCTGACCCTAACCCTCCGCTTCTATTACCCTAACCCTAACTTCCCCGCAGCCTGACCCTAACCCTCCCTTTCCCATAGCCTGACCCTATCCCTCCCTTTCCTGCAACCTGACCCTAACCCACCATACCTCACAGCCTGACCCTAACAGTGTAACCCTAGAGAGGTTACTCACCTTTCTGGTAGTCTGGTGAAGCTTCGGGTGCTGTGGCAGTGGCAAAGTTTCCAAAAATGAAAGTATGCTGATTCTGAAAAATAAAATCTAAAATGGATGGGTATTTGAAATAGGTACAGCTGAAAAGGAACTTTCCGTTGTCCTTATTTCTCGATACCAACCTTCTATGTGGGGACTGTTACTTAAGGTAAAACATTAAATTAAATAGATTGGATCACCCTCAGGAATAAAGTCAGCTGACGCTTAGGCTTAGTTAGGGAGTTGCAGGCTGTAATAGAGCAGTATTTTATTAGTTAGCTGCAGCTTGCTTTCAGTAACATAGTAGTTTCTTAAGTTGGATTTTCCAACTTATTATAAATATGTCTGAGTTGACCACTGTAAAAAATAATAATAATTGACTTTAATGCTAGCTGTAGGTCATGAATTTAACCCCATCACTGCTTTCAGTGTATTGTAAGAAGCTTTTGGGCTTACTTAGAACACTATTACATATTTATCACTGACTATTTTGTATGTGCTGCAAGATTTATGTCCGAAGACAGAGAAACAAAAAAGCTGTTTGCTACCAGGCTTTTTTCTCATATTTAAAACAGAAATGATGACAATGACAGTAGCTTATTACTTGAGATTCTAGGTGTAGAAAAAGGCTACAGAGAGTCTACCATTTTGTTAGATGGTCTCTGATTTTCTCTCTGTAGCATGTTTCAGATAAGCATTTAATGTTGAAATATTAATGCCAGGTAACAATATTCCCTCCGCAGTGTAGACACTTTGTTAAGATAAGGAGAATTATTTATTTGTAAACTGTGCCCATACAAATACATTCTTTTTAGCTTTTAAATATGAATATATTTACCCCAGCTTCTTAAACACTGGCTTTGAACTAAAAAATTAGATTATTTGAAGTGACTTGTCTCACAGGGAGGGACCAGACACATACGATTCAGAATCAAAGAGAAACACTAGATGGTTCATGAATTATTCAAAAATAATCTGGCATTTTGTTCCTAGTGTAAGAAAGTGATGCTGCTATTCTAGGAATACAATGCACAAAACAATTCAGTTCCATACAAGCTAGGTAGCAGTCATAAAAGATAATGCTTTGCAAATAACAACAACGTCAGATTATATGTCAATAAACTTAATGAGAATTTACACTGGCCATAAAATAAACAATGGTCGACAAATATTAAGTCAGACTCTCCATCTCTAGCGATCTATAGATATGACACATAGATATACCGACAGACAAATTCCATCTCATTCAGACAAGAACCATTAATCACACTACATCTATGTAGGTTGGACAAACATGCAAAAGTGTTTGTCCATCAGTAGATAGACCTAGGTAGATAGATAGATAGATAGATAGATAGATAGATAGATAGATAGATAGATAGATAGATAGATCGGACCAACAAATGTATAGTGAGGAGCCTGGAATGCTTGGAGAATAAGGTACCCTTTTCACTGTGGAAAATACACCTGCTGCTCTTCTATTGCTGATGCAGATGCTGCCTGTGCACAAGACAGGGACTGCTATTAAGTTACCTACCAATACTGGAGCTGCTAATTGTCTAATATATGTGGGTAATTTCTTTTTTCAAAAGGGACATTTTCTACACCACATATGTGAAGATAAAGCTGCACTGAGACTGAGGTAGGCACCGCTCTCTATTTCCCCAACCCCAACCCTTATGCTAATTCTTACCCTAACCTTCCTCTTTCATTACTCTAACCCTAACCCTCCATGTCCTGCAGCCTGACCCAAAGTCTCTCCTTCTCTGATTCATCCTCTCCCCACAGCCTAACCCTAAGTCTCCCCTTCTAGGCTCCATTCCCTCCCCATAGCCTAACCCTAAAATGACCCTACTAAAATACATCCCCTGCTCTGCACTAACCTGTCCAGTCGTCATAGTATCGTGAAGTGTTGGGTCCGGCCGCGATTCTGCAGTGGGAATATCGAAATGAAGCAATATTCTAAAATACACACAGCAGACAGTTAGCTGTCGGCAATGTATATTTCTGAAAGGTGAGTTCACGGTGGTGCACGCAATCCTTGTCTAATCATTGAGACATTAACAGACTTATAATTACTGCATACTTATTACTGGACACAATCAACATACTTATCCATTTGTTAAAAAAGTGTAAAAATTGCTATTTAAATAGAGACAGCCAAAAATTAGCGTTCAGCTGTGTCTAATTCTAAAATAGCGTTTTCTCAGCGGTGACTCCCTCTGCGGTTTACATAACACCAAAAAATAATTTAAAAAAACATTTAAATTCATACAAAAAAAAGATGGGTTATAATATTTTCTTAATGTAAATTTTCCCTTAAATAAAATTAGAGTGATATTGTAGTCTTCTCACAAGGATCATTTGCAAATTTAAAGCTGGCAATGGTCCTATTTAAATCATGCCTGTGGTTTATTATTATTATTATTATTATTATTTTTATTATTTCCATAAAGCAATGTTGGTAAGATTTTGCCATCACTGACATATGAACTTGCAAGCTCTTGTAATAATACAGCAATCACTCTGTTCTATGTGGTTGATATGGTTGGAATGTGAATGTACATCAACACTTTTTGATTTCAAGAATGCCTTAGTGATTTGAAGCTATTCTCGTGGATTCCTAACATCAATAGCTTCCATTATCAATAATAAAAGTAAGACCATTTCCATTAAAATGCTGCATTGAGTATCCCCACCACAAGAAATCTCTGGAGTCTGACATCTCTGCAGGTTGTTTAATAAAAGTCTGGTACACAAATCAACATAATCCATCTTCATTTACTAGTATTTTCAATACCTGACTGTTTTCTCTCATTACCTAAAAGATGGATCATCAAATTTATTTGGCTCATAAACATACAAGCAGGTGGTTGGATTTTATTTGTGAGGGAATAAATTCACTGATCACTAATCCTTTCTATTTTACAGCTCTTTGTTGTCTTAGACAAACCAGTGGCAATGCACAATGACTTCATACATTTTAAGAGGCAGGTGCTAGCTTCACAGCCATAATTATGTTGCATCTTGCCAGGAGGATGCTACAGAGCTGCCGAACTTGCAAAGTACTAACTAGTGGGTGTTAACCAGGTTAAGCAAAACATCAAGGTATGCTATTAAATAAAAAATAAAAAAAATAATAATAATGTTCCCTTCTCCCACAGTTATTTTTATAACTTACTCAATGTTTTGGGTTTTTTTTTTTGTTTTTTTTATTAGTTCTTCTGTTAAAGCACTGAAATTGTTATAATGTGATTAGGGAATTAAGTTTCTCATTTTCTTTCATGGTAAGCTGCCAGAGTACATCATTGCTTTAAACTGCATGGTTTTATGGTCACAAAATTGTCTGTGATGTATAGTGAATGGGACCGTGCTTTAATCCCATTGGTATTCTCAGTGATGATTGTGTGGTGTACCCTTTACTCACAATGTGGTATCAAAGTAAGGGTTTGTAAATAGATATTCTATTGACTTAATGTTTAGGAACATGTTATTGGAATTAAAGGTGATTCTGTTACTTGTAAAATATACAGTATATTAGATTATGAAGAAAGCAAGCATTTATAAACTGTCAAATCTTTATAATGCTGACTAAAGATATGAATATTAACCATATTGGAGATGCGCACTAACTATTCAAGCTAATCACAGTTATTGTTAAATAAAATAGTGGTTGCAAAAATTATTTATATGCCAATATAGAGATCAGATTTTTTTTTTTTTTTGAGAGATAATTCACTTAGAGGCACCTCTTATGGTATTTAAAATACCTTCTGTGGAGCAACACATTATTGGAGCTGATCTCAAACATGGTACAAAGAGTGGCCCAGATCCAGAACAACGCTTCTGTGCGAAGGCGGGGGTTTTCATTTAAAGTGTACAGTATGGGCGTGCTTAGCAGCGTAAGTCCGTGTTGCCCATCCGTACGTGTGCGGACGACATCGGTTACGCGGACAAAAGTTAAAGTAGGTTTTGGAAAGCGGAAATCGGTCAAAGTACGTACATTCAAGGGGTGTGCCTAGGGGAGTGTATAGAAGGTACGCACACGTAAATACGCTACGCTAGTAAACGGATTGCAAGCGGAGTTCTGAATCTACCCCAGTGTTACCCAAAATGGCTGCTCAAACCTATTAATGCAGTATTATTGGCAATCAAGTAAAATATGTCTTAAATTGGGTATACGCTACATGTTTTTACACAGTATGATGATAAATCGATACACACTACATTCCATTTAATAGCAGACCTGTCAATACCTCTCCCATAAACCCCTGTTCCAACAAAAAAATTAATATGCATGCCCACAAAGATAGACAGTAATAATTCCAATAAATCTAATTGGTATTCCAAACTACCAGTAGTGAAAATTAAGTTATAATAAAGCAATAAAAAAAATAATCTATCTATCTATCTATCTATCTATCTATCTATCTATCTATCTATCTATCTATCTATCTATCTATCTATCTATCTATCTATCTATCTATCTATCTATCGTATATAGGAGGCCCTAGGACTCTTGCAATTACCCAGGAACTAATCATAACTTTTTATCGTTACAAAAATAAAAGTCAGAGAATTTGTTACATACATATGCAGATATATGATAAGCCACCAGCCACTTACAAGGCTTCTCTGTTTGGTGGTCCTAAGTCTAAAACTGTCAGAGTCCCAACTTTGGTTCATATATCATGTATTTTTAAATTGAGCACTCACCCCCAGAAGGGGTCCACAAGTCTCCAAAACAGCCACTCTGGATAGCAGCTGACAGGGGACGCTGTCTCAGAGTGGCTATTTTGGAGACTTGGGGACCTCTGCCAGGCGTGAGCTCTCAATTTAAAAATACATGATATTTGACGTACTACTATAAGTCTCTCTCCTAGCAACTAGTCAGAAAGCAGTGTAGCTACAGACACATTACTCAGTCCACCACTGCAGCATGTCATTTATCAGACATGGGCTAAGCAATTTGTCTACATCCATCACTGCACTGTTGGCTTTTGTTTAGACTCCAAAGAGCTGCCATGTGGTTCACCCCTTAAATCCTTGCACTAATGAAACTGCGCTTCTTCTGATAGACGCCAATTTCATGATTTTTGGTTGCTCCCCCTATGACCCAACCCTGGCTAAGTCTTTTCATACCATAACATAAGAGGACTAAGGCATGTGTGACCTCCTGGTCTATCTAGGAATTATTATTATTTAAGCAGGCAACTAAATATTTAAAGTAAATACTTGATGCTCTTAATCTAGCACTGGAGCCTATCCTTTACTTGTTGGTGAATGGCCACTCTCCTGGGACCAGAAACCTTGTTTGCAACCACTTTGGCAGTCTGAAGGAGTGCCTTGTTTCTTACTATGCTGCTAACGAGTGTGGGTCCCTGTAGCGAACAGCCCTATTTCAAAAGGGCAGTTTGATCTCAGCCAGTTCCGAACTGGCTAGGATATCGATCGCTTATGTCTCTATGATATATAGCAATCGATCCCCGAAGCACTGAACACGGTGCACCGAAAGGTGAGTTTCCCCCAACCCGCTCCCTAACCCAAACCCTAAGTCTCCCCCACACAGCCTAACCCTAAGTACTTCCCCCCACAGCCTAACCCTAAGTCTCACCCCACCCTGCCTAACCCTAAGTCGCCGGCGGCAGCGCATCCAAAAGGTGTTTCCCCCAGCCCGCTCCCTAACCCAAACCCTAAGTCTCCCCCACGCAGTCTAACCCTAAGTACACCCTCACAGCCTAACCCTAAGTCCCTTCCGCAGCCTAACCCTAAGTCTCCCCCCACCCTGCCTAACCCTAAGTCCCCGGCGGCGCTTCCGAAAGTGAACAGATGAGTATGGTCTCGCATTCAAAATAGGGACAGCCGAAAAACAGCTTTTCGCTGCTAATTCGCAATGCAAGCCTTCGCAGCGGGGACTCGCAATGGCTGCTAACAAAGGGTAATCCACACAGCAGTGACCATGTTTAAGAAAGGCAGCCTAAACTGAGAGTTATCGTTCATGACATTCATGCAAAAATTCTGCACTATTGCTAGAATATTTCCATTATGCTTATATTTTCATATACCATTAAAAACTGGTGATAAAACATTTCTGAAAATCTCTCTTCTTTCTATGGGAAACTTTTTTTTTGCACACAATGACCTTTAATACAGGTTTTATAAATTTCTCCTGATTTGTTAGAGGTATAAAAGGAATATACTACAAATGACAAATTACGGTTTCTGTGAATCAGAACTGTGGGGACTTAGAACAACCTAATAAATCTATCCCAATTCCTTTTCAGTATTTCTCAGATCTGTCCCTTTTCTTGCCATGTGCTGTATCCACTGAGTTACATCATTCACAATTAAAAAAAATCAGAAGCAAACTTACATAACCGAACATAACAGATTAAAATTAATAATGAAAGCATTGAAATAGGCTCTTTCTATCGCTACTACTGGTGCCCCTGCCCGTCAAACATATAGGAGAAATAAAAAGAATGCAATTGAGAGATAAAGAATTGAATTTCCATAATAGGATAAAAAGGTTAAACTGCTTTGCTTTCATATGGTAAATGCTTTTATAATATAAAAAGATTATTAGGAATATCAGTCATATTAGAAAGCTAACAGCGAAATATCTTCATGGGATTGTTTGCAATATGGAAGCTTCTAATGACATTATCAGTATGTGTCAAGAGAACGCTGAAGACCAATAAGATTATGTGCTACATACTTCAAAGGGATCATATATGAATGAAATCCATGTCTAGAGTTGCTGCCCATTCTCTAAATTCTCAATTCATTTCATAAAGTGAGTATGCTGTTAATCTTGCTTTGGTACCAAAATAGAAGGTTTTTTATCATAGATATAAATGGCAAACAGCATATAGAAGAATAAGAAGTCCCAGCAAACTGATTATTACCCATTATTTAACTAGCCATTTTATCTATAAATTAAAAAGCAGAACTATCAGTTACACACATTTGCAAATATGAAATAACACATCTACCAGAGTGGATTCATACCCTTCCATATTTAAGATTGCATGCAAATCAGTAACCAGAATCTGGTCCATAATAACCAAAGACCAGACAGCACATAGGGAAACGGAGGGTTAGAGATTTAACACGAGTGTTAGTTAAACACCCTTGGATCATTCCAGACCTACAGGCTAGTTACGTTAGAAAGCGTAGCTTATTTACACTAGCATAATTACTATGCACTCCCCTCGCCAAACCCAGGCCATACTGTCCAATTTAAATGCCTCCCTCCACCTCCATTGCGTAATTACGGGTGTAGTATCGATGCCACCGCCCCTTCGTTCATAGTTACGTTGATGGTACGTACGTTAGGAGTTACGTGGTGTAACATCTGCCACGCGCATGCGCAGTAAATACAAATGGGTGAAATTACAACATCGGCTAACGTAAATACGCTAGTGTGCTTAGCTTAGGACCTGACCCCTTGTAAGTGCATGTCCTCATATTAGGTCACTCACCTCTAGTTCTGTCACTGGTGTGGCTGTTCAGCTGGGTGAGGAGTTAGCTGAGGGAGTGTTCTTAAGCCTCCTGGGACAGGAAACGTTCTTCTTGTTGCTTTGAATTTCCCACCCTGATTCCCACCCTTCAGTTCTTTCTTGGGTTGTTTGTTTCTGCAGTTTTGGATAACTTGATTGATAATGTTGGTGCATTGTCTGATTTGGTGGCCATTTTGCTTAGGCACTTATTTGATCTGGATTGAACCGTTGAATTTTGTCAGTTGGTGTCTCTTGCCATTGAATTTGGCATGATCAGAGGCCCGTCCGAGCGGGCAGCCTTGTTTGCTAAACAGTGCCTTTAGTGTTATAGGATTGCATTTTCGATTTAGTTGAAATTGTTTGCCATGCTGATGATGTTTTAATATGTTTGTGAATTTCCTGCACCGGCTTTTTCTTTCGCTCCATCAATTATAGGTGAACTAATCATTATTTTGATCCTTATGATCCCAAATTTACGTAGAATTTAATCACAAGTCATATCATAATTAATACATTTTTTTAGACAAGTTTTCTGTGTCTTTATTGGTTTGGGGAGGTGAGGAGCCCTCATATGGGGCCATGGGAACACACATGGTTAGTTTACTAAGAAAAGTTCACATAAATCTAGTAATGTATTGTGTAAACTGTAAGTAATAAGTAAATGATACAGAAGGCATATGCAGAAGCCTGTGGGGACAGCAGGTGAGGCAGAAGGAGTTAGTGATCTGTTAGTGAGGGTCTGTATTCTAATAGGAAGAGACACAAGAAGGTTAATGCATTGTAGGAGGAGAACAGAATAATAATTATAGAGGACAGTTTCTAAGCTGGAAACAATATACATTAATGGCACATTTTAATCTTTATAGGCTGGGCATTAATATGATGGTGCTTGGGAGGTCATTCAACAGATAAGGAGAAGTTCTGGCAAAATCCTTGAGATGGTCATTCAAAGATTTAGTGTTGCATTAAAAGAATAAAGGAGTTGGGAGGGAGTTGAAGTGTAAATAAATGTGGAGATATAAAGAGAATGTGGAGGGATTTGTATGTGAGGAAGAGAAAATGAAATGGTTTTATGCAGGAACTGTGCTACCTGTCCCCAAATCAATACAATTATCAGGTGGTCATCCTATTTACGATGATTTGGTCTAATACTGTAAGAGGGTTTATGCGCCCACGATTTTGTTTTGTTTTGTTTTTTCTATGAAAAAACAGGTTGCTTCTGTTTATTTGGTTTTATTTATTTATTTTTTATTAAACTTTTTTATTGGTTTCACAAGATATAAAATGAATGAAGACATTTTACATGCAATGCGTATAGTACAAAGATCATTCCAAACGCCATAACAAAATTCAAGCTGAAAAGATGAATGTGTGATATAACAGATAAAATTAGTTAGCATAACAAATATGAGTATATCGCCCGATTGGCTCGCAACAATAGACATAAGTAAGGTTGCACACATTAGGTATCTAAAGTCTGTGTTGTCTTGAAGGCGATTGGAATTGATAATATAGATGAGCATATAAAGAAAAAATGAAGCAATTATAACTGATGTGTAGTAGTAAACCAAATAAAGTTTTACAGTTATTTTTGTGTAACAGAAAAACAAAAAAACAAAACAAAACTAATAACCTTGCTATCGGTTTACAATCAGAGGATGGTCATGGTTTATAACCCTGTAAACATAGTTCCAACCTCCCCAACCCCCCAGTCCACCGCCCCGTATCTCTGTCGAGAGATGAATTACGAGTTCTCCATTCCTATCCTACTTCCAATGTCACTTCCGCTGTTTGTAGGTTTCTATAGAGCGCCCACTTAGTAGACTCGAATAACTTCATAATGTGTGTGCGGTTGGCTTCTGGGAGATGTTCAATATATAAACCCCATTTTTTGTAAAACTTAAAAACGCCAGTTTCAACGTCTGGTAGCGTGGCTCTCCTCTCCATGTAGAGAATGGACAGTAACAGGTTCTTGACTGTCTCCATAAATGGAGGAGTTTTCACTGTCCACTTCTGGAGAATTACTTTTTTAGCCACTGTGACCAGTACTGTCAATAATGGGATAGCAGGTTTTACACCTGGAACAGAGTCCCAGGCTTCAAAGTTTGCCCATAGTAGGGCTTGGCTATCAGGATACAGGTGAGTTTGAAGTAAGGAGTTGATGTAAATCATAACCTTGCCCCAAAATTTCCGTATAACTCCACATTCCCATATATTATGTATAAAAGTGGCTTTAGTTGCTGAACATTTAGGGCATGAGCCTTTTTCGCCTGGGACACTCAAACTTCTCTGGGCTTGAGATATATAGGCACGATTAATAATTTTTATATGCGTCTCCTGTAGACTAGCGGAGCGTAAATATCTCAAAGTTGAGTCGTAATATTTAAGTAAACATTCCTCCTCTATTTGAGTCTGTAAGTCTGAGGACCAAGAAAGCGCCGGGCCCCGCCAGTGTAGACGAGGTTCACCTGATTTCATATACTCACAAGCATGCCGAATGTGGAAATGGTGGGACTCTAAATACTGTATGAGTGACGATATAGATTTAGGGAATGTCTCTATTTCCCTCAGTGTCTGTTGTGCATAATGGCGCGTCTGCAGAAACATAAAAAATTGATTATGGGGAATGTCAAATTTTTCCCTGAGTTGTTGAAATGAATAAATATTGCCCCCAGGGTCAAAAATGTCTTTAATGGCGCTAATGCCTTTTTCTTTCCAAATGAGAAAAGTTACGTTCTGGGTAGCCGGCTCAAAAGCTGGGTTGCCCCAAAAGGTGTTGTAAAGTG
>WWET01001694.1:269596-279727 GCA_011038615.1 Limnodynastes dumerilii | reverse complement strand
TCACCCTCATTAAACTACCTCCCCCCGCCCACCTACACTAACCTGAATGTAGGGACGCTGGGGAACGTCCCCTCCAGCGCCCCTACGGCGCTGCTATGGACGCCCGCTCCATGATCGGGCGTTGCCGTAGCGACGCCAGACAACATCTGCCCGGCACATGCTCAGATCGGCTTTTCAGCCGATCTTACGCTTATGCCCGCCGTCCTAGTGACGACGGGCGTAGGTCTGGATCAAGCCCATAGCCAGTAAATGGAAGTAGAATGAGAGATGGCAGAATTGATCAAGCGGTAATCAAGTAAGAAGATAGCAAGGAAACCATTTTGTTAAATGTTGCTGCTAAGTTTTTTTGTTGTTATTGTGGTGGTCCCTGGCATTGTATGACACGTGAATAGAAAGTGTTCTGTTCAGGATAAACACTTTTTCTTTATGGAAAGTTTTCAGCATTTTGGGAAAGTACTGTAGTCATTGGCCCTTGATTTGTCATAGAGAGAAAAAAAACCTTTATATTATTAAGTGCATGATATCCCCCTAAATCATTTGCCAAGTAAACTAAACCACACAAGATTTAATATGCCAGATATCATCAGCAATTCCAGTATTCCATATCTAAATACACTGACTATTCCAATGGGTTCAAAATCCTGGCCCCTCCCAATAAAAGAACATACATAATAACAAGGGGTCGTATTCACAGATCCGTTAGTTAAAGGTACGCAATTATATGCACGTACGTTGCAAGGCAACACCCATGACACACCCCTCACACGGACAGGTTTTCAGTGACTTACGCCTCCATAGGGCACCCTTATCTCTACGTGTGCATTTCCGTGCGTATAACACTTACATACGTGCGTATGTAACTAACAAATGGTCATTTAAATGCCCCCCCCACTCTTACTTTAACTTTGTCCGTACGGAATTCAAACACGCCTCTCCACACGTATGTCCCCAAGTGTGATTCACAAGTACATGCCTAATGGACTTCCATGCGTACATTCAATATAAATAGCGTAAATAAATTTAATACGTATGCGCAGCAGTTACTCCGATCCTAAAAATACGCACAGATCTCTGCACTAAAACGGATCTGTGAATACGGCCCAAGGTCTTTGACCTCTCTAAAACATCTGTAGGTTTGTGCTGTTTGCATGTGGATTATTCTATCATTATACTGTATTTTTAAAATGATCAAGATAATTAATGTATCTGGAAAAGGAATTAAAAAACAAATACTTGTACAAAGGCTCTGAAGCTCATTTATTTAGCATACAGTACAATAACCTTGGGCATTAAAACACGGGGACTATTCTCTAAGCTTTCAGAGAAAGTCATAAGATGCTATCCCATAAGGAAGTGACTGTAGCCAAAAAGAGTAACAAGGGAAAAGAGGATGCACGTAGTTCATTAAAATAAGAAATAGATTATATTTAATTAATAAAGTCCCATTTGATTAATTCTCATTACTGGTGTACTTTATGTTTCAGAAGTACTATGCTTCCCACACTGGTCTTATTCTCCAGTTGTTTGGATAATTAGATACATTAAGAATTGTTCCCTCAGATGTAAATGTACTTTCTTCAGCATGTTTATTTAACATGATAATCCTGATAAACCTACGTGATCATTCTAACTCTGTGTATTTTATCATCACCTTCAATATTCTTTTTAATTTACACCCAATTATGATCAGGTAGAGGTTCTACTTGATCACTGTAATTAAATTGGTTTTAAGGTAGATAGTTTGGTTGCCTGTTGCCTGCTATTAAATAGTTGTATTAATTTAGTTTTTATTCTATGAAACAATTACAGTATATACTGCCATTTAAATTGAAAGAGTACAGAAAACTCCCCTATTAATCCACCTTTATTTTTATTAATCTATGCAAAAGATTGTTTAGCAACAAATTCAGCAGCTTGCTTGTTACCACTACAGAGTATTGCATATCATTAATTGGTTAAGGTAATACATTATTCTTATATTTTCAAAAATATACATATTGTTTTGTGTGGAAATGATAATGAAACTTGGCTCAAGATATTAGAAAACAATTCCTTTTTTTAAACATAGCGACTGCATTTTTCATACTGTCATTGAGAAAATCGGGTGTGATGGTATTAAAGAATGAAAAAGAGATCTGCTGCTGCAGATGAGAAATAATTTAAATATAATAAACATTCTTGAACAGATGCTTCCACAATATAGGAAAAGAGAGAGCAGATTGGCTATTGCAGGTATTGTTAATGTAATGTCATACGCAGCTGCCTCTAGTGCTCAGCATCTCCTAGGACCACAGGTGGCTTTTCCAGCTGACACATCATATTAGGTATGGGAATATGAAATGGATGTTCAGGGACTCACAACGTGAAATGGATGTTATGAAAGATACAGGCCCTATAACCATATAAGAAATAAACACAATCAAGGAAATGTCTCACATTATTTACTTATGAGGTTTGTATGTAACAATAGGTATGTATGTAACCATAACTTTCTTTCACATTATGACATTGACTATTAACTTGAAGTATAATTAAGACCTCTCTTATCTTTAATAAAAAGTGTAAGACCTCCCAAAAAAAAGGTATTTAATTAAATTATGGTACGGTATTCTTTCTGAGATTATGGCATTGTTGTTGTTGACATTTGATAAACACTTTGGTAATTTTTGTAACCATGGAAACAATAAGTGTTTATCCACTGTTTCCTTTCATGGTGACAGAAATTTACGCTTGGGCCAAACCTTGTTGAATTCATAGACGGTGGAGTAAAATGAATTTTGTCCTTTGCATGAAAAAGCTTTTTTTTTTTTTTTACCTGTTTTCCCTTTATTTTCAACACTGGATCCGGTTCCTTTATGTAAACACACATCTACTCACTAAACTATACACAAGTATATGAAAAGCAGAAAAGCTCAGCAATCTAAAACTGTGAACGTGACCTAACTAGTCCCCTATCTGAAGAGGAGTGGCTTGTATCTTTCAGATCTCTCATGCCTGCTCTTGTAGTCTCACAGTAACAGAAACCCAGCCAAAAAGCTTAACCAAGTGGTACAGAACACCTCAGTGTCTTCAAGCCTTCCTCTCGCACATCCTGCTGGAGTGTTGGCATTGATATCTAGCAGTGGGTTTTTTGGCCCACATCTGGTGGAGCTGCCTTGCTCCATCCTGGGATAAGCTTTCTGAACTCTTTCAAAAAATAACTGGTGCAGACATACCCATGGACCTGAAACTCTGTATTCCCTCACTCAACCCAGGCTCCACAGCTTCCCTCAAGCATTCTTTCCTATTACACCTCAGTAATGCTGCTAGAGCAGTAATCCCAGTTCATTGGAAATACCCCACTATCTCCACAGTCTCTGAGGGGTTCAATCAAATAGAATTTTATTGTGCAATGGACGAACTGATCCTCTCAGCCACCGACAAGTTCTCTAAATACACAGCCACCTGGTATCCATGGCTCCAATACCTGGACTCTTCCCAAGCCTTCACTTACCTTAACCTGCTTTTGAACCATCCCTTGAGTGTCAGAAACCCTTGAGTGGGCTTTCTACTATACAGACATGGTTTACCTTCTCCCTCCTTCCTCTAACCCTTCCCACACTCTTCCTTTCTTTTTATCTCCTTTTCTTTTTATGTCTTTACTGCTCACTGTACAATTTATTACACTGCAACTTGTTCTATCAGACTATACTTGGGACAGTCCCAAGACCATTTGTTGTTAACAGCTGTCCTGCATTGTGTATGAGCTCTGAATATGCAGCCTGTATTCTGTAATATTTTCTTTGTATAAATAAAGAATGTATACCAAATAATACAAAGTCTAAATGTGATCCAGATGCAAACGCAACTGCAGCTCTGAAAACATATGGCCAGTTGTGTATGGACAGTGGTGCAACTGCTGTAGGTGCAATGTATGCAGCTGCTACAGCCACCCATCCAGTACCCACAGAGGATGTGGCAACCATAAAGGGAGACAGCGATCAGCTTACAGTTTCTTTATAAACAGCTCTCAGCATTTAGAGGTTCCATGTACTTTCTCCAGCAATCCATGTGCAAGTGCAGGTAGTTCCCTGTTATGTAAAATGTAAACTGTGGTTATGCTTTGTATAAGTGCTTAATTGACAGTGTACATGTACCCATTTTATGGTCATAAATGTATATAGTTTCTATTAACATGAAGTAAAAATTAACAAAATAAATATTAATAAAAAACAAAAACACAGCACAATGAGCAACATTTGTCTATTCCTTCCTTCTTGAGTAACATCCCAACAAGCACAGACACTCTTATAGCTGTGAGTTGGGTTTGGGTCTGTGTGGCTGTAATTGTGTGTTCAGGGGGCTGATTCAGAGTTACACATCCACCTTTTTTTAGGTGGAAGTGTAGACCTGAGCAATACCATGCTGAGCTGCAAGGGGAGGCAGCTTTATATTGTAAAACCAGAATTAAAATTAGGAGGTGAAGTTTCTTAGCTCAACTCTCTTTTATAGAATAATCATAAAGCTAATGCAGTATTTTAGTTCTATGTGTAAAAGTAAAGAATTTTCCATGCATGCAATGTTTGTTTTAATTAATCAACACACCTTACTTTGAAAAATGGTTTAGCTGAGCTGTACACTTCCACCTAAAAAAAGGTGGACGTGTAATTTTGAATCAGCCCCCAGGTGTTTTAAACATGTCTAGTATAAAAGAACTAACCGGATTACATTCTATCCTGGATATGCGTCAGTGGTGAACTTGAAATCCACTGCCGACCCCTCTCCACGTGACAATATCAATTCTCAGATCTAACTTATACCATCAGACAGAGGGCACCATGAATTCCAGGCTCCAGATCTTCCAGAACAGGGCTGCTTACACAGCGTTTTTCACCTTGGATAATCTGATACGGCGAAAGGGAGACCACACAGACCGGTATTTTTACGTATAGTTTTTTTTATAATTTAATGTTATATGCATAAATTATTTTTTTAAATATGTTCATTAAAAGATGTTAAACATTACACACTAGAGTCTAGATTTACTAAGCTGCAGAAAAGGGAAATGTTGTCCATAGCAACCAATCAGATTCTAGCTCTCACTTTCCTAATACATACTAGAAAATGTCAGCTACAATCTGATTGGTTGCTATGGGCAACATCGCCACTTTTCCTTTCCCTCAGCTTAGTAAATCTGGCCCTAGATCTTTCATTCTCCTGTTGGTTTTATCCACATGTAACCAGATGTAGATATGAAGGATACACTACTGAGCTTCTTATAGTTAAAAGTTTTCTCTGGCATTTTCTTTCATGATAGCTTATTGCCTTAGGGGCTTCTGGTAGCCCAGTAACCCCACACCATGAATATTTTTTCTTTAATTGGGGGAAAAAGAAAAAAAAGAAAAATCCCAAAAGGGGTGTGGCTTTGCAGGTGACGGTAAAGGGGGAGTGGCTTCCCAGGACTGTTTTAAAAAGGGGCATGAGGAAGCATGACGATTCCCACCACATACTACATATTTTGGGATTATGGGTCTGGGTTTAGAACATACTATAATACAATGGGATATATTAGGGGTCTGGGTTTGGCACATACTATAATACAATGGGATATATTATGGGTCTGGGTATAGCACAAACTGTAATATAAATAGGATATAATAGGTGTCTGGGAATGGCATACTATATACTATAGTATGCCATTCCCAAAGTCTAATATATACCCCACATATTATAGCATGTGCCACAACTATATACCTAGCATATCACTACATGTACTTCATGTCCAGACCCCTAATATATTTAACATGTATTACACATTCTTTGCAAGCTATATTATCCAACACATGTTTTGTCCTGCTTCCTTTAGAACTACAGTATTTACTGTGTTTAAATCTTTTTTATAACCCTTTAGTTTATCAGATGGCCATAGGCAAATAACTTTATTCCGTAACATGTATACATACTTTTAATTAGGGATAAAGTGTTTGGGAAAGTAGGACAAAGTCCTGACTGTTAAGTCTTTACACCTAACCAGCAAACAAAAGTCTAAATCACCTGTCAAATTGTATGACTCAGCCTCTGTGGCTGTTGTCACACTAGAGGTCTCCCTGGTTTATAAAGCTTATAATCACTAAACCAAATACTCACAGCAATAACCCTGCCACTGCAGAGGTGGATAGCAGAGAGAGCCATTCTGTTCCAGTAATAATAGAAACAAGTGCTTTTTTATGATCTAGATTTGGCCAAATGCGTGATTAATTTGAGGGTTGAAGACTGTATCTAAATGCTGAAAGTGCAATTTCCAACAGTTATTTAAATGTATGTATTTATTCATGAACAGCCTTATTTAGCCATAACATTTAATAACCTTTGAAAATAAGCCTAGGTTTCATGCTTACCCAATCCTCCAACCTAATTATTGCAGCAAAAGTATATTGTCTGTTCCAATTAAGATATAATTACACAGTGCAAGATATGTTTTTGTTAGAAAACCTCTGTGCTTAGAAACATAAAAAAAAAGTTTATCTGCACCTGAATTGTGTGCAACCAATAACACAGAACTTCTTCTACAAAGGGATTGTCTGTGTCTAGTCACTGATTTAACATTGTAATATCCTATTTCTTTCTTTCTTCCAAATCTCTGCATCTTCATTTTTAGCATTTCCCCATTTGGAAACTATAGACTTATAGTTTAAAGTTAGTGTTATAATAATTAAACTTTATACAGGGAAAAAATAATACATTATTCTCCAAGGCATTCCATGTAAAAGTTCTCCAGTTTTGTAACCTTGAAATTTTTAATTACTTGTTTCTCTTTTTTTCTTCTTGAAGAAAATGATGCACAGGGGAAAAAGCTCTTATCGGGTAATAAAAGATTGTCTCAGCATTCTTTCATTTATATTCTCTCCATGTTTTACAAACATTTGTCACCTTTCTTAAATGTACCAGTGTCATGGACAATAAGTGTAAGATATAACACAGGGTTGCGGACTCTCCCGGAATGTGCGGGAGACTCCTGAAATTCGGGCAGTACTCCCGGTATCCCGGGAGAGCCAGCAAATCTCCCGCAAGTGACTTGAGGCCCGTGGTTTCACTGAAACCACAGCCTCAAGTCCTTCCCCCCTGCCTAGCAACACTAGTATACTAGTGTTGCTAGGCGCAGGAAGGGACTTGATGACGCAATTTGCGGCATCAAGCCCCGTCCCGGCCCCTATTTCAAGTAAAAATCGGGTCAGTATGAGCCAGGGGCGGAGCCTAATGACACGCTTTGCATAACCCGCGTCATTAAGCCCCGCCCCTGCATGCGTCGCTAGCTTCTCTCCGGGATCTCCCGGAGAGAAGCTGCCAAAAGTCGGCAATTATATTATAACATTATTTTTTTGGGAGATGCCTGCATTTTTACACAAATATGCAGCCAGGTCCCCAATAGACTGATCAGACAGCAGCCTCAGGCACATGGATGTATAAGGTCTCTAGCCTATATTCTACTGTTGCCTGCACTTTACAACCTAACTTACAAAGATGGCTGACTGAAATCAAATGACACAGATTACCTTAGTAACAGATTTTAATGTGTGTGTCAAAGGACCTTTACTGACTGCAGTGAAAATCTGATCCAGTTCCATATTGAAGCACCTGAAGTAGGGAGTCTGCATCATGTTTCATTTTTGTTGTTAGCTGCTAGGTGCTGATGCTCTGCTGTCAGGGAAATAAAAGTTCCTGGTAGGGCCTATGGGGGTAGGGGTAAGTGTTGCTTTTTAAAAAATAAGTTCTCCATAGGCATTGCAGGATAAGTTTGAGGACTAGGAGGGTCTGAGGCTGAAAATTATCAAGGGCCCACACTATATAGTACGGTTTGAAAAAGGATGTCAGTCACTGACTTTGATCCTTATGCACTGTGGTGGGAGGCCTGGAGATCTGCAGTGTATGGGGCCTATTTTCAGATGGAGGCCTGGGACTGTATTCCCATTAGCCTCATTGTTAATCTGGCCCTGACTACAGTATATGCCCCATAATAAAGCTCTTTATGTGTTAATTATTGCACTCATATTATCCCCCATAATAGGCCTTTATATGATATAAAGTCTAATGGATAATATACAACCCTATTATTGGGATCATTTACACTCATTTAAGAAGGTATAAAGGATGTTATGATGCATTCATACAGCTACAAAAGCTCTTTATTTGTACTCATATTACCTGCTTAGTAGGACTTAATATTCATCACATAATTGGGCTCTATATCATATAGAATCTTATAATGGAGGAAATATAATGGCCTACTAAGGAGAATAGTTTGAACACAATTTATTATAGGACATACTGTCTATATGCCTTATAAAAAGGTCTTTATTTCTTAAGAGCACTTTCTGAACGCATGAACGAGTTTCTGAGGTTAGTGCACTTCCATGCCACTCCCCTCTCATGTGCATCATTTAGGTTACTATAAACCTACATTAACTTTTCCACACGCATTGCTGTGCATGCGGAATGCTCTGATGTACAGAAGTGCCTATCCCAGCCCATACTGTACAATTTAAACACCCCCCCCACACACACACTGGATACAATCTAATGCACAGAGGACTCTCACACCCTAACATACTGAGACGCAACATCTGGAACAAGCATGTGTAGTGCGCTTTCAAAGCCTGACTTACGCACGCATCTTGCATTAATAGGCTGACGTTATTAAACCTGGATCTGATACGATTCTTCTTCTCCATAGTAAATTACTTGGCCCTTTTATTGCATTACATCTATTTTTTTCTCCATGTTGCTATATGCAGTTACTGATACATCAGCACAACACTGCTGTGAACCTGACTGATGCACATTGCCTGGTCCACTACTGCAGGACATTGGGCTCTATTTACCTTCAATTTCATTCCTCAATGAATGTAGCTGCTCCAGGCTCGCTTATGATCGCAGCGAGCCCGGCAGCTTTCTTTTTAAAATTTACGAATACTCACCCCTCCAGCGTGGTCCAGTGATGATCTCGCTGTTTATCGCAGGCCACTTCATTCATATTTCCCTGCGCATGTGCAGAGACTACATTGTGGGACTTTGAAAATTTCAAGTCACAATATGAAAACCACTGCGCATGCGCAGTGTCTTCATATCGGGTCTGAAATCTTCAGTCAGACGTGTCTCACGGACAGGTGAGTTTTTCTTTTTTTGTTATTTTTTTTTACAGTTTTTAATGTTTTTAATGTATTTGTTTATTTTTTTGCTTAAAATATAATTAAAAAACAACACATTTTTTTATTTTTACTGAAGTTTGTAAATAGACCCCATTATTAGCAGAATGCCAAACAATGCCTGTGTCTAGGAATGCTCTAAATTGAAAAAAAAAAAAGAAATCCCATTAATATATTTAATGTATTTCTTTTCACTCAGCATTCTCTGCTACGGGCAGGCAGCATTTCATTTTTGGCTTCCAGAAGTAAATAAGTACTGCTTCTAATATGGTAGCAGCTCCAAGATTAGGCAGTTGCTGGGTAATCGGCTACATTTAGTACTGTGTTACCAAGATATGGCTTCATTGTTCAATAGATCCCAGATAATTGGCTTGGTAATAAGTAGACCTGCACCAAAAATTCTATATTGCTTATTAGCAAATAGAAATCTCTTTACTTCCAGTGGTATCATATACTGTATAAGTCTTCAAGCTGTTATCAAGCTTCAGTCCAGAAATTTAAAGGAAACATGGGATGGACCATAACATATTTTTTTATTATATGTTTTTAGTACATGATCCATAACATGCTTACATAAAAGTCAGTGTATATGTGCATACTTTGTTTCATAACTGTCATTTGCCCTAGAAATTGAGAACTAACTATGCCCAAATAGGATCCCCTCTTCTGAAACCACACTAAATTCACACAAGGGGCCTGATCCAGACCTACGCTTGTGAGCGAAGCGTATTACCGCCACAGCGTAAAAACATTCACTCCCACGACACTCCCCTCACCTTCACTTCCTTACGCCGGCTGAATCCTACCCTAACTTTTCCCTGCGTCTGTACGAATTTTCGTAGCGACGCACTGATCGTAGCGGGCTAAGCACGCCCATACTGTACAATTTAAATGGCTCCCCCCGCTAATATATTTATATATTATATATTTATATATATAATATTTATAT
>WWET01001694.1:250922-262748 GCA_011038615.1 Limnodynastes dumerilii | reverse complement strand
AAAGAGTGTGAATTAAAAGAAATAGGTTGCCAATATTGGCTGTAATGGAAATCTGGACAAAGGTACAGCCAGTATAGAAGGTTTGCAGAGTTATAGGGAGAGGAGCAGCACAAGTCACACAAACTGGCATTTAACAAAAAAAGCCTGAGGTTAGGAAATTATATTCAGTTTATAGAACATAAGAGAGGAGGTTACAAAAGCTTCTTGTACCACAATGACATTGCATGATATAAAAAAAAAAATTATTTATTGAATTATAGTTATAATTATATCATAATATTTGAAATCTTCTTATCAATCCCGTCAGATAAATATTGGGCAGTGTTTATGCTAGATCAATTTGAAAGAACGCACAACACCCCATAATCAGATCAGCCGGGATAAACAATCCAGTCAATGTTATGGTAATCATATTAGGTGGCTGGAGGCTTGGCCCAATTATTAGGCAGTCTGTACCCAGCTTAAGTCCTTTTTTGTTTTTCGCTTGAATTGAGCCAGTTTACTTCTTCTTCTTTTAATTATAAGTAAAAATTATAGGTAATAATTATCACAATTATCATTTCTAATATTTATTATTTTTAGTATTATTATATTACTGTTGCTTATAATAATAATAATAATAATATGAAAAAGACATTTAAAACAATATAGGTTGTGGGGTGTCAGCCGTCAGCAGTGTGCTAGACTTAGATATGCTCTATGGATGGTGCAGATCTTTATCCAGGAACATTGCATACTTATGTGTATGTTTAGGTCTGAATTGAGCTCCCTCGCATTGGTGCACCTTAACTACATCCCTCCACTGCTTTCTGTCCAATGAGCACCCCTCTGAATGCAAGCAGTTACAGCAGTCATTTGTATATAGGTATGCATGGCAGTAATTGGGCACGCACAGTGTGAAGGAATGCAGAGACCCTGCCCCAGTCTGGATAAGAGCCCCAGTGTTTGGGGAAATCCCATGCAAGTGCAGATTTTTGCATATGCCTATATAACAGGCATACCTTCCCCAATACTGTATGTCCCTTCCCCAGCAGAATTAGTTTACTACAATGAAAATGTTTGTTATACTTCTTGTGAGGATTTTGTTTTAAATGGGAATGTAAATATACAATATGTTTCATTAAAAATACTATTAGATAAATGTAATTAAATAAAAAAGTATTTTTTTTATATATTAACACACAGAGGCTGATCCAGAGTTCCACTTACACCCACAAAATAGATGCAAGCGTAGACCTGAGCAATACCATGTTAAACTACAAGGGGAGGCACATTTAAACAGTGAAAGCAGAATTAGAATTGAGAGAAGAAGTTTCCTAGATTAACTCTAATTTATAGATTAAACATAAAGCTATGCAATATGTGAGTTCTATGTGCAAAAGTAAAGCATTTTCCCTGCATGCAAAAGAAATAAAATGAATTAGCACCCCTTACTTTGCAAAATGGTTTAGCCGAGCTGTACTTTTTTTTAACTTAACTGTTTTGCCCTTACTCCCAAATTTTGAATCTGCCCCAATACCTACAGAACAGCATTTACATAACTGTAACATTGTGCTTGCAAGGTAAAGAACCAGCCGCTTTCTGGATTTACACGTGAACTATTGAAGGATCAGTGGTTAAATAAAAGTGAGCATTACCTTTATTCTCACTAGCAAAACATATTTACCTTTATCTTAATGCTCTGAAATGCAGCTCTTGTAGCAAACAAACCTAAAATTCCAAATGAAAACGGTCAAATATACTCATTAAATTGGCATGTGTATTTTAGAAGATCTTATGCCAATCATCTTCTCTGACCACACCATTAAGGGACCTTTCCATGCTCTTGTGAAACGGATACACACTTTCATATGGAAAAATATGGGCATGATTGGTAATGTTGCACAAAACAGGTTGATTTTTAAATGTCTCCAGGATGGCCAATAAGGATGACAGGTCATGTTTAATGTCCTTACTTCCAGGTCCATTTTAAAATTGTATTCAACTATTTCATATGTGATAGATGTAATCCTTTCAGGTGCAGTATATTTGCTTAAACAAAGTATCTTTCACTCTGCACACATTTTCTAATTCACCCCTGCATAACTTTAAAAAAGGTGTGTGATTATATTAATCAAATATAGTTTATATAGAGTTTTCTTTGTTTTAGCCAATGGAATAATATTATTTCTGCTAGTTCTTATTGCCTACATTCAGTCTAAATAAAAATGACCTTTTGACCTCTCCTGTATTTTTGGTTGTTGAGTATTCTGTTCCATTGCAGTCTGTTCTCAATGTGTATCCTGCCTCCAATGAAAGTCCACTTTGCTCTGTTTCCTGTTCCACATAATTCTACCATCACTGGGTGTATCTGGTGCTTTGTCCACAGGCATCCCTGAGGTAATATTACTTATTTTGTTATAACCAACAACAGACCCTCCAATATGACCCACTCCATTAGGTACAATATACTCCGCACCTGAGTTTCTAAGTGTCACTCACTGGGTGAACTAATATTTAAAAACCTATTTGTCTCTCCAACACAGCTGCTTACCATAGAAACTGAAGTTGGAAACTGAGGAGCAGAGCATTTCGTACCTAATGGAATGGGACATGTTGGAGGGTATGCTACAATTCTTTGCCATCTGGATCTGGTACATAAATGGTGGAGCACAACCTGCATGGCACGTGCAACAAAACACACATCTTTCAGAAGTTCCTGGAGAAGACAAGACTTTTTTTTCTCCAGTTCATGTCAAGCCAAATCAGACCAGACATAAAAATCCATCAGAGTTGCCAGAGACTGTGATAGCCTAGAGATTCATTAGTATTGATGTTGATTAGTTGATTTTAAAATCTTCTTCTTTACTAAACTTACGTAACTGAAACTAAAATGTTCTGATTAGAGCAAATTGACTTTATTAAAGATTGAAAATAAATAAATAAAAAAAATTGATGGCTTTTCCTGTCTGGTAACATCATATAATTATGTAAATCTATTATTTTGGGGGTAATGTAGAATCTGTCTATGTATGTACTGCAAAGGAAGATGTGTTATTAGTAAGAAGAAAGATGTACCTCCTAACTGGCTATAAATGAGATTACACAAAAAAACTTGACAAATCTGGATATTATAGCAGTTCATAATTAGTAGGCTGATCATAATACTTTACTTAGATTGCTTCCCTGGTAGCTTAAGCAACCACTGACTCCTCTTCAAAGAATAAAGCTGGGTAAACAGTGACATTTTTTAATCCATAAAAGATTTTAAACTCACGATCTAAAGTCCCGCTCAGCTAAACCATGCCTCTGTGCACACTGGCTGAATCTGTCTTATAGCCCTCTATTGCAACAATAAGTCCGCCCACGATTTCAGCTCTGCAGCAGGAAGAAGAATGGGAATGCAGAATGCAGAATGGGAATGCAGAAGAATGGCAGGTAAACTCGTGACATTGGGCCGGATCCAGAACTACGTCCGTCTTCCATAGACGGACGTAATTCAATAAACAATAGCTACTGCGCATGCGTAGTAGCTATTGTACGTAATCTGCGTATCATTTCGATACGTAGATTGCGTATATGCGGTCTAAAAGATCTATAGATAGATCAGCTAGGATCTGATTTGTTGCTATGGGCAACATCTCCACTTGGTTTAATAAAGCTAGTCCCAGGAATGGGAACGACTGCAGTCCCCACTACAATGTGCTGCTTTCAGAAACAGAGACAGCCGAAAGTTACTTTTCAGCTGTCTCTATTCTGAATAAGGAGCCGTTTTAGAAATTTTTGTTAAGAATGGGTGAGTGTGCGATCAGCATAATCGTCCATTAATTTTAACCTCTCCAGGGACTTTAAGTGTTGGGGGGGTTAGGGTAAGGCTATTAGGAAGGGAGGGTTAGGGCCATAAAAGGGGTTAGGGTCAGGCTGCAGGGAGGGGGGTCTAAGGGTTACGCTATACAGAAGGGAGTATGAGGGTCAGGCTAGGGAGAAGGGAGGGTTAGTTTCAGGCTGTGGGGAAGGGAGGGTCAGGGTAATGGAAGAGGAGGGTTAGGGTTAGAATTAGGGGAAGGTTTGAGGTAGTTTTTAACCTTACCTTTCGGAGCACCGTGTTTGCTATACCTCATCGAGGCATAGGCAATCGATATCCCAGCCAGTTCGAAATTGGCTGGGAGAGAACGGCCCTATCGGAATAAGGCCGTTCTTAACGGGGACCCACACCCAGAAATAAAAGACCCAGTACTGTACCTGAATACACAGATATTTCATAGATAATAATAGATATCTGCATTTGATGCTTATTTTGATTCATAAACAGGCATTTAGGGCATTGATTAAAATGCAAACATAATGCATTCTGAGTTAGAAAATACCCCAGAAAAATAATAGGTTTCATATGAGTAAATTCGCAGTGTAGACTGAATCTATGCAAGCTCTTATACATAAACTCACATAACAGCTGAGTGCAATTAAGTTCTTCCTCAGTCATCCAGCCACAAATGCTGGATTATAATGACAGTATGTCCTTCTGGTTATGCTTTGTTCAAGCACTCTATTAGTTAATAAAGAAAAGATACAAAATATGCTGCCATAAATAAAGGTTAAACATTACTCCAATTGCCTCATATAGCAGAGGAGTTCCTGCTTCATCTTTATTCTGGTATTAGACATAGGGGCTGTTCCAGAGCTGCTCATCCATCTTTTTTTGGAAGCGCAGCAAAATTTTACATTGCACATGCTCAGAACTGGCTGAAAACGGGAGCGAGCATAGAAAGTTAGAAGCAGTGTTCCCCTTGCGCCTGTCTGCGTATCCGTGTGCTGTGCACTCGTTGAATGGGGTGTTCCAAGATATTAAAATGAGAAAAGGGACGTTAAATTTAAATAGGCGCAGTAGCTGTCTAAAGTATCTGCGCTTCCATGAAAATCTTGCACCATGTCAGGGGATGGTGCAAGTCAGGCAATTTTCAATGGGGAAATGGCAGGTAATTTTTAATGGGGAAATTACCCTTATATGTATAGGTATGATGAATGAACTGTTTTTTAAAATAATATATGTTTTTATATATGCCAGTATAGCAGCGCAATACCGCTCTATGCTCAGGCATTACTGTAAATAATGTAGAAAGACTTAAAGGGGGGTGTTTCAAGACTGAAAATGGTTAAACTTAAAAAAGGAAACATTCAAAACATAGCAAAGTGTACTGTAGTTGCTGTACTGTGCACTATGTCCATTTACCTCTTCCCACCCTGTAATGCCATTTTAATTGTAGGAAGTCAAAGCTGTTCATTGAGCTCTCATCTGCAAGTGCTGTCAGGTGTTTTGTATCACTGTCCTTAATCTGTAGTCCAACATAAACAAATTTGGATAGCTGACTGAAGAGTGACAGCTAGTATTGTGGATTCTACAGTTCTGCAGTTATTTGGGTTTGTTTTTGCTTGTAAATTTAGTGGTTCCTAGGTTAAGTAGATTTTATTGTGGGGTTGTTGGGGTGAATTTGGAAACATTTCATGCCTTTTGTACCAGTTTTTCTGAGAAATATGATAGAAGAATTTTGCATAGCTAGTATGTGTGTCTTAAATATCTCCGTAAATTGCACAGGAAAAAGAATTACATCTACTACCAAACACTAATATATTATTTTACTTTAACTACTTATTACCACATGGTAGTGTACATACAAGGAGGTCAACATAGGGTTGCTATACAATATCATGTTCTTTGGATGATAATATTCTTCATTCTTTGGAGTAACTAGCGTTCATGAAAAAAGTATTCACCTAGGGAGGTAATACCAGGGAAAGAACACAATTCATATACCATCCAAACTTACAGATATGGTGAGAGATATACTTAACATTAGAGAAAACCAAGAGCATTAAAGAAAGTGTCGAAGCTATGTACCTATCATAAAATATATATACATACAGGGGTGGATTGGCCATAGGACATACAGGGAATTTTCCAGGTAGGCCAGTGGCATCTGCAGCCCTTTTTTTATTTAAAGAAAACTAGGTTGACTGTAATAGGTGATCTTTAGGTGTTGTATGTATTTTATGGTGGTCACTAGTATGCTATTATGTATTGGGTGGTGGTCACTAAGATGATGTATCAGGTGGTGGTCTCGAGGATGCTGTATGTTTTGGGTGGTGGTCACTTGGGTGGAAGGGACTACCTGCATTGCACCGTTCACTATACATCTCTATATTGGAAAGTGAAATAAAAGTCAGTAGATGCTGTATTTGATTGAAACTCTTTAACATAACACTTCTTTTTGTACTTAATTGGCAATACATAAGCCCATGTCATATTTATTGCACTGCTTTTATTATGGTTCTTTATTCTGTACTAATCCATTTTACATATTTTTTGACCCCGCTAATAGTTAATCCCACCCACATGTGGCTGCTTGATTTTTTCCAGGGCCACTTTAAATTCCCAATCCGCACCTGTATACATACAGTATTGTAATCCTAACTGCCTTCACATACAACCTAATTAATTGCCTTTATCACGCTTCTTCCAGACCAGTTTACGGAATTTACTTAAGTAAAGGAAAAAACTATTGAAGCTTCAAATATTAAAGAAATAAAGGAACATTGCTGATGATTTGGATAGAGAATATTCAAGAAACGAAGATGCATTTGAAATGCGCTGATTCCTGACTATTAGGGTAGCTACCAAGTACAAAGCTTAATGTGCCTATAAGACATCTTAGGTTTTAGGCTATTACTTTATTTGTGGAATTCACACACACACAAGCAAGAATTGAAAATCCACATAAATGTTCTACTTATTGTCATCTGACATATCAGTAAGAGTGCCTCTTTTTATTCATACTGATTATGGTCTATGACCTTTTCACAGCCCATGTTGTGAGATATAATATACCATAGAGCAGAGGAAATATTGGTATTACTGAGGCTACAGAAAATTATGTTAGAGGCTGACTTTACTTGTGCAACCCTCTGGCTCTTTTTCCTTTCATTCTAGGTGCAAGCAAATCCTTTGTGCCAATGGGTGTTAGATCACTGCTAAAGTGGATGAGGACCAGATCCTGACTTAGGAGTGCAGAGGAAACCAGGATCCAATGCTGGATCCCCACAGGATCCAGCTTTCCGTGCAAGTGAAAGGACCCCTACCTTAAAGCTTCTACCACATCCTCATATGGGAAGAACAGAATTGTGAAATGTGTGCATTTTCTGCTCACAAACATTGGAAAACGCTTGCATTGCATAAGTCTGGATCCAGTCCAGAAACTGGTATAACCCATAACTGCAGTGGTATTAAGGATACATTTTATCAGTATTTACTTTAGTTTAACTATTTGTTTTTTTTAAGTAAAGTGTGTAGCCTTCATGGAGTTTTGTTTCTAACAATGATTATGTTAAGAGTTTAAAAGGGGATGTCACCCTTATGTTTATACAGGCAGAAAATTAGTCCCTCTCTCGGAAGTTCATTCCTCATAAAAAATGGAGGACTCCACTAAATGTGTCCACGTCAAATAGACATCAATAATGAGTAGAATCTGCATTGTCAGCAAAGATGAGATGCAGATTCAACTGGAGAGGTATGCCTCTAAGTTTATCCTATCCTACCCACTGCAATGTTATTTAGCTTAAACCCTTATTTACAACTCCCAATATGATTAGTCATAAAAAAAAATATTTACGATGTACCAGGGTCATGACAGATTTACACATGGCACTATTATTCTGTTGAGTCTCTGTTTGTGGATCAGCCTGTAGTACACAGTGGATCATTTAGTGCATACTGGTAATCTATAATAGCCTTCCATGGATATTTGTAATATATTTTGCAGTCTGGTTTAAGATAAGCATTCTTTCATACCCATGGTTTAGCTCATTAACTACGCATAACCTTACTATAGTGACTTTACTGTTATCTGAATCTTTGTTTAACACAGAAGATAACAATGGTTGGTTAATATCAATGTATCAGTTGAACAAAATTATAAGTTATGTTATAAAAGAATGTATTATAAGCACCATGTACCAACAGATAGAAAGTAGAGAAGGTAGTAATAACAAACAGATAGAGTCTATAGTTTTAGAAGGTTTTATTTTTAAATAAACTTTATTGAAATTTATCATCATACATTTTGTCTATTCACAGAGAGATTAAAACACAATCGCACCAAAAATATGTAATAAAATACAAGAGAAGGATGTCAAAGGAAACAAAGCAGAAAGCTGAGTTTATTTACTATAACCTGTAAATTGAAAGCCAGCTCTGTGGGTGACCCAGGGTTTATTATTATTATATGTAAATGTTGCTTGCTGCAGCACATAGTTATGACAAATGGCTTGTTGAAGTTCATTTATATGCAAAAATAAAAAGCACATTTGCATTTTTTTTCAGATAGTTTAAACTCACTGAAGCCTGCAAATGGCCACAGAATGTCATGCACGGAATATTATACACTGCTTTACAGTAAAAAGTATAGCACACATTACATTTTATTCTGTATAATTTAGGATTTTGTAGGCTTACTGAAGATATAAAACATTGCCATATTACTGTGGTTCTGTTGCAAGCTAAAAAAAATGTTAAAATGACATTGTGAAAATGGTATATTACGTTAAATATTTAATCACACACATATGAAATTCTAAAGAAAAACAATAAATAAAGTGCATATATTTTATTGTGTATAGATGTTTAACATTAATCTTCCGCTTTGTTCTCTAACGTGTTATATTTACTGATGACTGAGCACTAGAATCAGTCTCAATAGATCAGAATGGTACAATTAGTCTCTTTCTCCACATATTACTGTCCATGTGTTTCTGGAAAGGATGATTCTCTGAGTGGTGCTTAAAGCTGTTGCAGACATCACAAAACCTCAAGCGACCATTACTTTAAAATACAATTGGCCTTAAAAGCATTCACTCTACCAAAGTCACATTTTTACAAATCGCCCCATTACTTGGCAGCGCAATTAGGCAGCACAACTTTACTAATGAAGGGTTTAATCATGCTCGGAGGACAGAATTTACAATAATCCGTGACTAATAATCCAAAAGTCCCAAGTCTCTACAGTGTAATAAACAACATTTTTGACATGAAATTTACTTCTGTTAAATATGAAAAAGAGAAAACAGTGAATGTGGTATTTATTGTAAAAGATTTGGATGGCTGGAGCTCACAGGCTATTCCTGATAAGGTCAGTGTACAAATGAGGTTCTTGTCTCACTGGCTATGTTCCAAGGACCCAGCTGGCAATCACTCGAGATCAATGATCATAATGTGACAGGTTTCTCGAATGAAATGCACCCAATGGCATAGGTTTGACAGGGAGAGAAAATATTTCTTCATTATTTCTTCCATTATTGTGTAAGCCAACCAAGAAACAGTTAGTATTTAATACATAACCATATTAGCTATAGGTTATGGTATTCATTAAAGTTACACAAATTGCTGCATTTTTATAGATTACTATTTTGAGCTGCCCATTTGTAATGGGAAGATTTATTGCTTTTTCAAGCACATGTGTAAAATGTCAATTAACTAATTTGTCTGTAATGAGCAAAAATCACCTATTTTAATTGAAAGAAGGAGACGTTTTAAACACACAGACTTAAGATCTTTATGCATCAATGGCCCTAAACTCTTATTAGGCAGTTAGATATATTATTCTTAACATAATTACTTATACTGAAGTGAATGCCTAGATCAAATCTATTATGTATATCGTATTGGTTACTTTTGTTTTTTTTTTAGCTTTGACTGACTAACGTTAGAGCACCATTTGTTTTAATCCTTCAAATCAGGCACATGCAGATAAGCAGGAACTAATGTGGCTGATCCAGAGCTATGCCCACCGTAGTAACTACAGTGGGTGTAAGCGTAACATCAGCTGAAAAGCAGATCTACGCATGCTCCGGGCAGATGTTGCCCGGTGTAACTACGGCTGGGAGGGCGGCGTTATCGTAACAATGCCGCCGTCCCAGCGTAGTTACCCTTTCTTACGCCGGCTGAAGTTAAGGTAGCCTTCAGCCGGAGTAAGCGAGGGTAAGTACGCTGGGGGTAGGGGTAGTGTCAGGGGGAGTCCACAAAGTAACGCTGAGCATTAGTATGCTCAGCGCTACATCGTAGCTCTAGGTCAGGCCCAATGTGAGCAGTGCTCAAGCAACAGTCTTTAGCCAATCAGAGCAATAGAATATTAACAGAGTAAGTTAGCTGAAGCAACTCATACATGTGAATGGGTACAGCTTGACCTGCGAGTAGCCAATTTGAGTATCTATAGCCAAAAGATAAAACTCCCCTGTACCATAGATTTTTTGCTATGCAAAAGACTACAATAAGTTTTTGATATTCAACTATATAAATAATAAAAGTAAATAACTAATTATTCATTATTATATATTCTGGCCAATTATTTATACAGAACATGTGGGCTGAAAAGCCCTTGCAATAACCACAACATTCAAACTTAATTGAAGAATTCCAGCAGGGAGCATTGCAGACCGGCAGGAATTATTTACAGCAGGCCAATGTTCGGGGAAGGTAGGAGACTGGTGAAGTGATTCATCTGTCTCCTACCATCAATACCTGCTGGAGAGCTGAGATGAGTCAGAAGACCCATCTCTCTCTCTCTCTGGGCCTGGGACTTCAGTCCAGGCAGCTCCCCTGTGGTAGTGGCCATGGATACCAAAAATAAATATATTTGACTGTATATATTTCTGTTTTTACATGTTTACTATGTTTTGTTTACCTTATTTGATGCCTAATAATTGGTGAACAGTCTCTACAGGGCAAGTAAAACTGTTATCTAATCGCCACAAATTGTATCCCACTCAAAGTAATGTATTTTGTAGCTGTTTATTGAACTACACAAACAGTATTGAAGTATACAATGTAGCTTTTTATTATACACATATGTACCATATACATATTTTAATTGTACAACAAATTAATCAGTTCATTTATCTGGTGTGGAAATCAGATTTCTCTAACAAAAGGGCGTTTGTCAGTGCAAAAACTATAAAGATATTCATACCGGAGTAAATTAAAAAGCTGGTTAAACTTGGATATAATTCCCTATTATTCCAGGTGTTCTGTGTATATGCAGTGAAACATCCAATATCTTATTTGTGAAAGGAAACAAAACTCTGTGTCAAAGATAATACACACCATTTACAACGTTTCTACAGGGTTGGCGCTTACACAAAACTAATGCAACACAATATGGGTAAAAATGGAAAGCCAACAAAACAAAAAGGATCTGACTACAAGAAATTATTAAAAAGCCACTTTAGTCACTCCAATTATGTTTCTTTTCAAATCATGCTTTTGTGTAGTGGAATATATCCAAAGTGCATTTTGTTTGCCAAGGTTCAAATATCAGGAGAGAAAAGGCACCTTTGTGAGCTTGTGGGCACCAGATGACATAAGACTATCACATCTTGAGGCATTTTTCTCACCGAGGAACAGATCTGTTCAACCTTAGGGTTGGAATTTGTTTTTTGAAGATGTTGCAGGGTCAAATATAATATAACATGTACTTGTAACAAGAATCATCATTTTATAGAGGTCCCTTCTCAACATAAATGTATGGTCACAAGGTAAGTGCTTGTATACACATTCCGTTTTATGTCAAAAGTTTGTAGGACACAGGACATTGAATGTATTTTTAAACTGAATGGTAACCATTGACCTCCACTAAGGTATTAAGGTATGTGCGGGAGCCTCAAACAGTGAGGATTAGGGTGATTATTTTCATTATAGCTATTTAGCTATTATTCAGGACAATATTTTAAGAGAAACCATTATATATATATATATATATATATATATATATATATATATAAATAGAGAGAGATCTTTCTCTT
>WWET01001694.1:227136-245622 GCA_011038615.1 Limnodynastes dumerilii | reverse complement strand
GCAAATAATAATAATAATAATAATAATAATAATAATAAATGTATCTATATAATTAAACTAGGGTTTGTTGTCTATTGCCTGATTAGCCAATGATGGCTAATGTTGGGGTGTTGCAGATAGTTCACAAATCATAAGAACCAGTATATGGTTCAGTCTAATTTCACTCACTCTTCCTAATGTGTTATGAAAACAAAAGTGACACAAGAAACAATACAATATAATATAATCACTTGCAAATGGTCCCTTACAATCACTATGTAGGACATTCACGTTAGTTTCTTAGCAAAAACTAAGTATATTCACCTCATGAAGCCATTTCTCAACTAGCCCCTTGGCATTGTCTGGAATTATTCTCTGCACGAGCTCAACTTTTTCATTCTCTGCCGACTCCATGTGAGTAATTTCTGTCTTCATATTAAATGTGAGTTTTGAAATGCCTTCAAAGCATTTCTTAAGGTGTGGCTGCACTCTGAGTGGATCTTTTGTCTCTGAAAGGATTTCAAGCAGCTCATCATTGGACAGGAAGAAAAACCTGGTAGTGTTTTAAAAAGACAAAAAATGTAAAATGAGGGACAGACATATAAGCATATGTTAGACTAACATGCACAGCTGATGGTGAAAGTAGAGTCTTTACCTTGGAAAGAATAGCCTTTTCTTCTCCAGATAATCATTGAGGCCTTTCTGAATGTCATCCAAGAGCAATTCTGCCTCCTTCAGCTTATCCAGCATCTGGGGCCGTGAGATAACCCTCATGACGTTGGCCTCTTCCACAGACTCCCTCATTATTAGCCTCCTGGTGGGCAAGACAGAGCTTGGTGAATGTAATAACTATACTTTACACAACAGGACTCTATTTTAAATGGTTAATTCACTTATAACAAAAAGGCTGAGCTTTTCTTTCTCCATACCTTTAACCAACATTGCCACATTCAATGCCTTTTACAAAAACACAGCTGCATTGAAGGCTGCAGAAAAATAAAAAATGCTAGCCAGTAATTCTACCGAGGCTCAATGCATTATTCTGAATATCCTTTTATTTATTTTTTTACTGCATTGGACAAGAAAGCCTTTTGTTCATTTAATTATGACTGAGTTTTGTCAGTCACTAATTCACAATGCTGGATTGATCCTATTCTAATATTTGCTCTAACCAGTTCAATAAATCAACACTGCCTATTTTTTCATGGAAAATGAGAGCACTCATTAGTAGGACTCTGCAGACATTAATGAGTGCAATGAAAACAAAAGGAGGCTGCAAATATCTGTAAGGAAGGAGATCTATAGCTACAGCCAGGCATGGCTAGGATCTAGATACAACAGATATGGATAGAAGGCATATTTCACTCAATGCATATTTCATTCAACCTTTGTACATTTGTTTTATAGGGAACAGCCTACCAGCAGTCTAAATAGTCTTCAATATTTTTGCATTTGTTAATTGTGCTGTGATATGATGTGTCTAATACTAACCTGTGATATGATGTGTATAATACTAAACATCAATGTCTTACAAAACCGTGCACAGTATATTGATTGTAAATAAAATCAAGAAAACATGAGCAAAATTAAATTCTAATGTACATAGTTCCTAATTCAGACAACAGCGTATTTGTTTCAAATAAACATCCTATTATTTACCATTTTCAGTATTTCTATTAGCTAGAAAAATGTAAATTTGACTTGCTTTTATAACGATAAATGGTTTATCAATGCATTTAACAATTTCCTTAAGAAAAAAAATTAACAAAAAAAACCCCCATAACATAAGATATTTACAAGATACTGATTTGTGGGAAGAGATACCAATATTTGAAAGATGTTTGGAGCACCCTCAGTATTAACATTTAGTCTATTTTGAATAGCACACTGTCATTGGTTTCTATGTGGCATACAGCACTGCTGGACCACAAAACAACCAGAACAATCAGTTCTTTTCTCCATTGTGGTTGCAAACATGGTGGATTAAATGGCACTGGGTGAGTCATTTATAAATGAGGTAAATGGAAGACAACGCAATGCCAATGTAGCAACAACAAATGGCTACTTAAACACAGATTTTGTTAGCCAATTTTAATAGTTAATCTTTTTTAATCTTTTATTTTTTGAGTACATTTGCACTAATCATTCAAGCCTTTTAACATAATCAACACTATTAATATTTATCTTAAAGGTCCACTGAGTATGAGTCTCAAAAAATATTTTTTATTATTTAAATGTTAAAGTGGAAACATAAACATGAATGTACATGAATGTAATGGATTTACATTTGAAGCTGCACCACCATAAACCAACCTATTACTACTACTCAAGCACTGTCTAGTATAACCCCAAGAAAATGCTGTACACTGGTGCTACAAATGGGTATGATATTATAAAATTGGAGTGTTTTTGTCTTAACTATTTTAATTTGCAGTTTCTACCTTAAGATTTGCTTCCATGCACCTAATCATACTATAGTATTGCCTCTGTCCAGTAATCTCTCTCACGATTACATAGGAGGATAGGACACTGTTTCTGATGCATGTAATAAGGACTCAGACACAAACTGCTAGATAACAGTATAACTAGTTATGGTGAATACAACATCAACTCAACAACAGGAAAACAGGAAACACACAAAAAATATCCAGGTCAAATATGAAAGCTGGCAATATCAACCAATAACATTGCACCACTTGGTATAAGGATAACGGGCCTGATTCAGTCTTAAGAAGGAGCTTGAAAATAAGAGAGGAAAGTTACACCTGTTGATTTCAGGGGGAGTCAAGTTAATTGTATGCAGGGATATATCTTTGAATTGCTTACTGCACACAGATACTGACCAGCTTTACTATTACACTGTTATATAGACTTGAGATAGGAAACATCCCCTTTCAATGCAAATACTCCTTGCAACAGATGAACTATGACTCCCCTGCAATCAACATGGTTTAGCCCAGGAGTAACTTTCCTATCTTAATTTCAAGCTCCTTCTTATGTCTGAATCAGGCCCAACATCTGTAACAGACACTACCTCCCCCAGGGTTTTTTTCCATTCTGAAATCTCCCTCGTTCCCTCTCTTATGGTAGTATGTTTAAGTTTTTTACTAACATGTTTTTTCCTTCCATGATAGAGACGGTGCATGGTTGGCGGCAGCAGTTGGTATTGACGCAATAGGTGAGCTTTAAGCTGGATAACGGTTGAGGTACTCAACCCAGGTGGATGTGAAGACACCATTCCCTAGCAGTTGGGTCTATTAGGTATGCCACCTTCCAGGTGCTGGGGTGTGCAATGTGATTGGGTTGTTGGCAGGATGACTGCTTTTTGTAAGTACCATGGTTGATATTTAGCTAAGTGTTAGGTTTTAGTGATAAGTTAAGCGCTGAACTCCCATGTGCTATTTGGGCCACCTATACACAGCTGAATGTCCAATTAATAGTGATTAATAGGGATCAATTTCAATCAGGTCCAATTAAATAAAACCATGAACAAAACTATGTTCTCTTTTTTAAATGCAGCCATTGTGTCTGTGTTTTTATTCATTAAGTTAAGTTAGGGTATGCATGACTGCCTCATGTGCGAAAGGGGTTATTACGTTTGCTGTTTAAAGTATTAAATGCTTCTGTAAATAGACTGACCATCTAACTGGCTTCCGAAGTGCACTGGTATAACTAGGGATGACTGAGCCCAAAATGGTAAAAATGCCACCTCTCTCCATCATTCTTAAACAGTTTTCCCAAAATATTAACAATGGATTTTTTTATTTTGTGTTTTTCTTGCAAATGTAAGAACTACTAATTTACCTCTTTCACAATGGCCCAATACAGAAAGCAAACTTGTGACCACCACAACAGAGAGATCACACTTGTAAAAACCCAACAATAGAGAGAGCATACTCAATATATAATATATATATATTTTTTTTTTAAGTAAGAAACTCTGTGGATATGTTAAATAACTTTGATTTTTTTTTTAAAAACAAACAAACAGATCTTGCTCCTTCCTGACCAAGATCTCCGAACTGAAAGTAGACACAAGAGTGACCACAGCAAATCACAGGAGAGCGGGGACAAGGCCATTACCTGCAACAGCCAATCATGGGCCTGGGAGTGGAGATATACTGTATGAAAGCTTCAGGTGATCTAACTGTGTAGCATGTATACAGACGCAGGGGGAGATTTTACAGGGGTGACTCAGGTGAACACCATTAGTGCCTGAGCAGACCTGTGTGCCCATTAACGACCCAAGGCACATGTTCCTTGTCTCACACTAGTTATGCTTATGCTTCTGGAGTATGCCACCCTCAATCATAATATGAGGATTAATACATAATTGTCAAATTTAGACTAATGATGCTTGAACTTGCATATACCAAATGGAACCCATGTTAACAATAATTTTGCATCTCAACAATGTATTTATACCACAATGGTAATGGTGTATTTTAAAGATTAAGGGCTAAATCTAACACACACACACACATATTAAAAAAAAATGTAATAGCCTAAAACCTATGTAACTGTTATGTGACTGTATGATGGATAAGCAAACAGTAATCTTCAATAGTCAGATGCTCTTATAACCAATTCACTAATATAATAAGCGGAAAGGCACTACCATTATAAGCTCCATTATCTGCTGATGCAGTGAACAAAGTCCTATCCTCACCCTTTTCAAAACTAGGACATGCTTTATCAATTCAACTTTTTTTTTAAACAAAAATATCTAACTAGTAAAATGCACTGGGCAATATATGATTGTTATTTGAATTGTAATAGGGATAATGAGTGTTCTATATAAACTGCTACAGAGAGCAACATAAAAGAATAAAATATCATGTCTATAAAAACAGGGGTTACCTTTAGCAAAATATACCGTTTGGTTCATATTTTAATATGTAACTCCCTTTAAAATAAAAAGGTCTAAAAAGGTACAGTTAGCCTTTAAGTACATTAAATTCTAATTAATTATAGCATAGCCAATAAAGCCAATCCAATCTCTGCAGCATTAATCTTGGTTTGACACCGTGACTTGAGGTTACTAGCCCTTCAATGAATAATATGCATTTTAATTGTCTTCTTTATCACCTTCTTTATCATAGTCTACAAACCAGAAGAATCTTTTCATGGTTTATCTTGTAGGAGTCAACCATTTTTATTCAATTTTACCTACCCTCAATTTTTATCATCAAAGAGTATATAGTCATAATAAAGTAAATTCTTAACTCAAAGCTTATTTTACCAGGAATATTAAAAACCCTTTTTTCTATTTATTAAGATTCTATTTATTAAGCAACATGTTACTGTATATATAGGAAATTTAAAGACCTGTAAGATACTTAAAACACTGGCCGATGTTTTTTCTCAGTCATGCTTTCTTTTCCCATTATATAAAGAACTACAGTCAAAACAGTCTAAATAACTGCAATAAGGGCAACATAATAATAAAAAAACACATGTGAGGATGGAGTTTGAATTAATTTTGTTAACTGATCTATAGGTATTTGTTTAAACTGCAAACTTAAATATTGACTATAAGCTATCAAAGGACAGGCACTAATTGAACCAATTAAAAGGAACTCATTGAACCCATTACTCTACAAACAGTTAAGCTATGGAGCAAAAACTAATAAGTTGAATTCACTCTTGCACTGCAGCATGAGCACTTGTAGAGTAATACAGTAGATAGTACAAACACACAGGAAGTGTATCAAGAGCTCTTACAAAAACATGAGCAATTGCAGCATACCATTCTTACTACATTTCACAGCTCTATAGTCACATATCATTAGAGTTTCTTCTGTACATGCAGTTTCAAACACAAATGAATCTAGAGATACAACTGGATAAATGCATTGTTGGATTGAACTTTTGCTTATTTTTTAAATAGCATTCATGTCTGTGACTCACTAAATTAAGGAAATATTACAGCCTCTTACCATCATATTTTTTTATTAAATGAAGAATAATTTCCAAAAGAGATTTAGGTATTAACAATAACTACTATTCACACCAAATAATTATTTTTTTAGAAAGTGACAGCAGATAAGAATCAGTTTTTTTTTTATTAGAAAGTGACAGCAGATAAGAATCAGTTTTTTTTAAATTATATTAACCCTATTATATTATATTATATATTATATTATATTTTAGCTAAAATTTTGTTAGAAATATAGCATAGCCTTATATTTATACCAAGCATGTTTAAACTGCCAAGATGGGAGGTTATCCCACTTATCAACCACCACTTCAGTGAAAAACTAATTCTGGACATTTCTGGCACCCTTCAGTTTATACGCATGCCCTCTTCTATTGCACATCTTCCTTTGAAAAATTTCACCCATCGCTACCTGGTTACACCTCTTATATTTGAAAGCTGATATCATAACCTGCCTTTCCCTTCTCTGCTCTAAGCTATACATGTTTAGCTTTTCTAAATGTTTTGTTTTGTGACCTTAATGTATTTATGTCTTTCAGGAGATATGGCCTCCAGAACTTAAATGAAGCTGTACCAATGACTTATAATGTGACATTACTTCTTCTCTCCTTCTGTTGCTAATTCCTCTCCTTTTACAACCAAGCATCTGATTTGCCTCTCATTGCTTTGTTACACTGCTTGGCCACCTTCAAGTCATATGAAATTCTGACTCTTAGATCCCTTTCCCCCTCAGTAGTTTTTAATGTAGTGCCACTAATAATATATTGAAATTTTGAGGTTTTGTGTCCCATGGACTCTTGACCATTCCTCTAGTCTACCTAGATCATCCCTCATTTTGTTTACCCCTCCTGGTATGTTTAATATCTTTGTACCAGCCTGTCTTAAGTAAAGCGTGCTGATCCACAGGAGTGTGGGATACCCCTCCCACACTGTACAAGCTTCCCCCCGCCCATTTTAGAAGGCAGAGGGGAAGCACAGCCCTTTTCCTAGGAAATGGCATCATACAGAACTAAGTTACTAACATAACATCTGGAGGGCGCATGAAGGTATATTTTCATCTCCATACCACAGACAATATTACCAATAAATATATTAATAGCACTGATCCAAGTACATGGTATGGTTTGCCAGCCTGATGTGCAATTTGTGACACATTGGTTTGTGGCAAAAATGGAGGAATATCTCTGCTGCTGCAAAGAAGACAGCGTTGTCACGGTGAGCGATCAGGATCCAATTCCTCCAATGGCGACAAGTAAGACTTTCACCTAACTCCTCACCCTAACCCTATCCCTCTAACAACCTAATCCCTAACCCTCCCCTTTTATACGCCTAATCCTAACCTTCCCTTTCTCGCAGCCTAACCCTAACCTTCACCATACTGCCGCTGCCCATCCCCATAGCCCACAACAGACCAATTAAAACCCAGCTAAACCCAGTTAAAAACCATTCGGACTGGCAACTGCTTTACCAGGTACAGATTCCTGGGGAACTTTACTGGTAAGTTTACCATACCCAGAAATGATTCCATTTACTACAAAACCTCTGTTATCAATTCTGTAACTAAGATCGTATCCACACAACTAGCTTTGAGTTTCATTACAAATTGTTCCTTTAACAGTGTTCCTATCAGTTTCTCTACTACTGACGTTAGGCCCACTGGTCAGTAGTTGGCTGCTTCCTCCCTACTTCCGCTTTTATGCAAAGGGACTACATTTGTAGCAAAAGCTTACATGCCTGCAAAAATATGCCTTTTACTACATATTTTAATGTACAGAAGTGTCAGCCTAGACAGAGCATGTGCAGAAGCAGTCATGTGACTTCTAACAATGCAATAGCCACTATTGCTTGTCATGTGAAATGAAGCAGTATGCACATATTAAATAGGCAACGCTATAGTGAAATTCTATTTCATATGAAAACAGCAGCACTGAGAAAACCAATTATTGTATCTCATCCATGAATTCAACTCAGTAGATTTATTTCCTGCCACTTAAGTCATAAGGTGAAAAGGGTCACATGCAAATTATTTCTTGAAAATTTTATTAAATGCCGGCTGAGACAAATATGGACTACAATAACGTCAGCTGCTTAAAATTCCAGACTTCAAAGGCTCCCCTCATAAAGAAAGGCTTCTAACAGAAAATTAATGACTTTGGCGTATGATGTCTTTTGCAAGCATCAGTAGAAACAGAATAATTATGAAATGAAGGGGGATCTAAAACAAAAAAGTAAAGAAAAAAAGCACTGGCAAAAATATGTCACTAAGGAAAGAGGAAAGGAAGAAAAATATTATATATAATGCAAGCAGACCTCTCGTTCTAAGAGTGTGTGGTAATGAGCTGATTAAAAAGGGCAGGATTTTACTTTTTACTGTTCAGGACCAGCAACCTGTATTGCCTTCATTGTTTTGTGTTAATTCATTAAGTATATAAATACGCAAGAACACCACAAAATGTTAATAACGAAATTGAACCTTATAACCCCGCGTACACTTATTACACATTTATGTATGGCTACAACTATAAGCGTTAACATACAATCATTTTTCAGGTATCCTTTTTGGCTCAAGATGTGTTAGTTAGTGCAAAATAAAAGTGGTATTTAACGAATCAAGTGCATGATATGTCATTTCATTATTTATTTTAGCAATAATATTATCAGTACACAGAAACAGATGTATAAAATGTATTGATAACATAATCTAGTATTCCTTGTTGTCTCAGTAATCAACTTACCAGTTTGAATCAACTATTTCAAATTTCTTTCCTTCCACTGGTATCTGGTTACGTATATCTTCTGACCCGAATATTGGCTCCAGGTATAACCAGGCCATCTGAACTCTAAGCCAGGAATCCAAAATGTCCTGTAAGCACCTCTGTGCCAAGAAACAAAACACATTAAAAGGAACCTCTTTTTGGAATAATACGTAAGACTATAACGGTCTAAACAAATTTGTGTATGATTATAGGAGCAAACTTATACTTTCTTATAACTTCACGGCAATCTTATACTCTATAAAGTTTAGGAAATGTCTTCTCAGATGCTGTTTCTGTTCTACTTGGTTAAGCATAGTGAAGAATGAGCCAGCACAGCTGCCTCATTGTGTGTCCCACTTGGATAATTCGCTCTCTTACTGGGTGACTGTTCCTACTACAGTAGAATCAATGTAACATAAAGAAACTTCTCCCCTTCTTAATATTCTACAGAACGCTAATGACAAACTTAAATTTGAAAAGTTTTAGGTAATGAAAGTCATTGAAGCATTAATCTTATTGGGCAGTGAAATCTGAGAGGTGGTTTAGAGAAAGCTAATTAAATTCAATAAGTTTCTGAAAAGGCAACATACCAGATTAGACTCCCATGCTAATATTTCTTTTTCGAATGGTGCAATAAATGGAGAGGCTTTCATGGCTGCGGTTTTCACACTATGGTCTTCTAGTAAAACCTTAAAGGAGCAGGAAATAAGTGGACATAAAGGAAGAGTAATTTAAAGTTTAGATTACAGTTCTGAATAGTGTGCAAAACAATGATGAAGAGAATGGATAAGAAAGTGCTTCTGAACAGCAGAACTTGAAGCCAATCGGCAAAACTGATTGAACCTTATTACTTCTACTTGCTAGGAAATTCCCCTGATGCTGAAATGTAATTTGAAAAGGTCAGGAAAAGAATGCTGCACCATATTACTTATTTGCGCCCTAACAGTGTATGCTTTGAAGATGTCAGGTTTAATAATTTTATATTGACTTCAAAATGGTTGTATTGAAAATGCTAAGAGCCACCACATACACCACCCCACCAATACCACCCCTATTTTGATTGAGAGAGAGAGAGAGAGAGAGAGAGAGATACTTTGCAAAGACCAGTATAACATATATGATTCACATCCTTACACTGGAATGGGGGAGACGCCAATAATTAATCGTATGTAATAGTATGCATGAATTCATTTTCATATTAATCCATTCACTGGAATACTCAAACATTCTTCATACAGCTTTATAGTTTGTCAGTCAAAATGTTATTAAATGGACCAGATCAAGACCTGCGAATGGCACTCCACTTATGCACACAAAATGCGTTAATGAGGTGTTTAGAGGGGAGGGCACATGCTCCAGATGTTACGTGCGTTTGGCGCACATAATACCTATCGTATGGAACTTAGTTCTGTAAGATAGGAACTGCAAGGAAAGGGGCTATGCTTTCCCTCCGCCCGCCAAGGCAGGCAGGGGGAAGCATTTAAATGAAACAGTAGGGAAGGGAATAGGTAGTTATAAGTTGTTCATC
This sequence comes from Limnodynastes dumerilii, assembly GCA_011038615.1. Taxonomy (NCBI): domain Eukaryota; kingdom Metazoa; phylum Chordata; class Amphibia; order Anura; family Limnodynastidae; genus Limnodynastes; species Limnodynastes dumerilii. The sequence goes on along the minus strand of WWET01001694.1, from coordinate 235,421 downwards.
AGTTGGATGGACCACTAATCCGCTCATGTGACTTAAAGCTGCAAGAGAGGGAGTGACAGGGGGGGCTCAACCCCCTCTTCTGTGCAGACTATAAGACCCCTGCACGTACAGAAATCGTGTGGTATCTGGATCAGCTCCTACAATATTATATATTATAAGTATTGCTGTATTTACTTCTACATGGTTCTCTTGTGTTGATGTTGTTGTTAATACTTTTTTATAGGACTTCTATATACTGAGCACTAGCATGGTGGCTCAGTAAGTAGCACTTGTGCATCACAGCGCTGAGGTCATGAGTTCAGTATAGGCCTTATCTGTGTAGAGTTTGCATGTTCTCCACATATCTGTGTGGGTTTCCTCCAGGCGCTCCGGCTTCCTCTCACATGCCAAAAAGCTATTGGCAGGTTAATTGACTGTTCTCTAAATTAACACTAGTGTGTGTGTGTGTGTGTGTGTGTGTATGTATGTGTTAGGGACCTTAGTATGTAGCTCCAATAGGGACTAATGTGAATGTCTAATGTTCTCTGTAAAGCGCTGCGGACAATTTGTGGTTCTATATAAATAAGCCATAATAATAATAATAATAATAGTAATAATATGAGCACTTGGTACATATCCAGATCTTGAGCAGTGGGTGCTTAAGAAGTGATTGCAAGTGACTGGTTAATGAAAATAAAGAGCAAGGGAGCAAATGGATAAATCACAGCAAAATATTGCATTTCCTTCACATTTGCATTGTGCTTTGTGCTGTAATACCTCATATATCTTGTTATGTGACAGTGTGCAATGTTCAATAATGCTACTTGTAAATTGATATTTTTTTTTATACAAGAAAAAAAATCTATAGGAAAGTCTCACCGCAGACATTTTATTTCCAGATATTATTCAGTGGCTTTCCTGCTAGCTACAGATATGGCACATTGAATTATGACTATGCGGATATCTCGTTCAAAGAGAGCCTGTGGGTATAGTTTTCTAAAGTGTGCTTCAGGCACGTTGGGAAAATGGATTACAACATTTGTCATAATTCTATAAACTATTCCTAATCACTAGCAAAGTATTTCATTGAATGGTCCACTTCAGAGCATGCTTGAGGAAAACCAGGATGAATAAAGAATGCACCAGTCAGCTTAAGGTATCAACAAAAAAAATATGCTGAGGTTCAATATCATTTTAAAGAAGGTGTGTGTTTTATACAAGATTAGATTTATTCTACTGAATTATGTGCTGTCAAACTTGCACATACCAAGAATACATAATTGAATAAGTATTAATGATTTCACCTGAATTTCATCAACAGCTGCTAATACATGACTGTTTCCATCCTTATATGGTGTAAAGATGAAGTAAACATCTTTCCAATCTGCTTTCATTTTGTTAAGGGCTTTCTCTAGAGCATACTCTTTGCCGGCTTGTGAGCTGATTTGATAGAAATCGTCAAGGTAGTTTTCAAGGCCAAGTTGCAGTACTTGATGTAGCGATGTGCCTTCATGTGGGGTAATGTCAAATCCAACCTAGAGGTTTAAAATACACCACTTAGTATACATTCTATAACAAAAGTTTCAGAGCTACTCTTAAAGAACAACAAAGCCGAAAGAACAGCCACGCTCATTTAAAACATTCTAAATGTAGTATTTTGTTAAAAAAAATATATATATATAACATCTAAAGACTTTTTAGACAATGATGAAGCAATAGAAATTTGAAACCTTGAGCCATCACACATACACTTTAGTCTGGGTATTTTTAATGTTCTAGCCATCATTTTCTAGACTATAATTAATAACAGAGAGCTAGAATATGATTGGTTGCTATTAGTTACCTCTCATTTATTCTTTGCAGTTTCATTAAACATAACCCTTCATCTTTTTCTCTAAAATGGTTTAGAAGTAAAACCATGTCAAATCTTAAGCTGTGTCATTTTGAATGTTACATATGAATACTAGAGAGTCTTTTGGATCATTATTTTTCTTTATTCTATTATTGAGCCTTTTTGACTTCGTAAAATAAAGTTATGCTTGAATACATTTTTAAGCAAGGTATAAATATGTAAAAAAAAAAAAAATACTGTCACTATGAGGACTAATTGCCTTGAAGTAAGATTATGATTCATTCTACACCTGTATAACGTAAACCAAAGTAAATCCTTAAAAACCAATTTAGCAACTCTCCTGTAAGTGGAATAACACTACAGTTTAGATGCTCCCTTGCAGCTGGATGATTCAAGAACATTTATTCCAGTCTTACATGTGAAATGATGCAGCCAGCAGCATTTGAATAAAACAAGTTAATCTAGCCTTTGAAATATAGCTCCATACACATTAGTAGTAGGAACATTTATGAACTGCAGAAGGCAATTACTGAAAGATAAAATAGGATGTCATGGTGCTGTTAGTTTGCCAAATGTATAACTCTGTATTTCTGCTACTTCATATTTTGTGATGTCAATTCCATCTGTTATGGACACTATTCCATCACTACAGGAGAGGGTGATGTGATTCTGATTTTAGTAGGAGGTTTTAATAATGATGATGTATCACTAGTGTTAGACATCTGAATGCTGATAAATAATTCAGCATTTTGTCATCTCCCATGCATAGCACTTCAAACTTAATCTGTAGTAACCTTTTCACTAGCATAAGACAAGGGCATAGAAAAACTGTCTGCACTGGCTTAAATATTATATCATTCAAATTATTAAATGCAGATTTCAATAGAAATATATACTACATAGTTTACACGTGTCAGAAAAGCATCAGAGAGAGCCATAGATTTTACAGTGATTGATATTATTTCAGGTATAAGAATGTTTGTTTTATTGCATAAGTAAATCAGATTGGGTGATGGCTTGACGAGATTGTTTTGTTAAACCTTTGAGTAGCTGTAAGACATGTCAAGATTTACCAACTGAGAAGAAGTAACAATATCACTGCTCCTCCCTACCAAGAAATGTCATCTTTTATGCTATATATACCAGTGGTCGAAGTGGAAACTTAGAAGTGGCGGCAGGGGAACTTGGAAGTGGCGGCAGGGGCACTTGGAAGTGGCGGCAGGGGCACTTGGAAGTGGCGGCAGGGGCACTTGGAAGTGGCGGCAGGGGCACTTGGAAGTGGCGGCAGGGGCACTTGGAAGTGGCGGCAGGGGCACTTGGAAGTGGCGGCAGGGGCACTTGGAAGTGGCGGCAGGGGCACTTGGAAGTGGCGGCAGGGGCACTTGGAAGTGGCGGCAGGGGCACTTGGAAGTGGCGGCAGGGGCACTTGGAAGTGGCGGCAGGGGCACTTGGATGAAGGTATGGCATACCTCTGTTTACCTCAAGTCTTGATAATTGAAAAATGACCTTTACAGCACATACCCTTTAGTTACTTGTACAGTAACTTAGGGCCTAATCCAGACCTACGGGTGCCTTACGGCCCATGCACTCCCCCCTGGTGGGTGTAAATCTTACGTGTCCAGATTCCTACCCTAAAGTTTACGATCAGATTGTCCCCTAATTTGCATGCTTACATCCGCCTTTACAGTGGAGATTCGCCATGCTTAAAGGGGGGGGGGAAGCCCCCTTTTCATAACAGCCATCGACTGTAACTATAGTTTTGGCCGCTGGCCCTTACGCCGCCATATGAAGGTTGTGCGCATGCCCTAAAACAGGGAAATGACAGCCGAGCTGGCCGTAATTCCCTGGGCGGCCATAGTTCTGGACACGGTCCTTAGATCCTAAAGCATACATTAGAGGACATTGGACACATTAGCAATAGGTACCCATTTACTGATATCTCCAAATATTATGTAGCATTAGGTTAAAGTGAAAACAAAAAGGTGGATTAAGCAGCAATAGGGGATTCATATTAATCAACTGATGCAGCTGGAAACAAGATCACATTTCAACAAGACATTTTAATTCTACTGTAATATGAAAAACAGATATTAGTCTACGTTTCTGTTCAACTTAGGTTGCACTAAACATGTTATAATAATAGTGATGATCAGAATACTAAAAGTTGATGAGATATGGCATCAATACACACAAAAAGAAAGTCACACCAAATCCAGATAAATTACATTTCTAGGGATGACCTACAAATGGTGACCACCTATGGCACGTTAAAGGGCATTCAATTTTTTTTGAACCAGGTTTGAATGCTAACTAAGGTTTATTATGTGCATAATAAATAATATTTACTTAAAATAATGTTATTGTACCCAGAACTATAATGTAACTACAATCATGTAATGTTATAAAACGATATAACAGTTAATGTTTTAATATGCTAAAATAAAACATTTCTTCGATTGCTATGACATTTTGCGGGATTCGTATAGTTTGGCCTAAAGTGTTCCCAGGGCAAACAAACTCAAGGTGCAAGCTGAATGACACGCTGTAGTCCTAGTATTCAGAGAAACGCGGGTATACAAATACAGTGGAAATTTACATTGCAATGAATTGTAATGGGAAAAAAAATACTTAAATATTATATTGTAGGAACCTTAGACTGCTCTTAAGTTGAGCAATGTCTTGCCCTCAAGTTTATATTTAGGACTAGATAACTATTTACTGTATTAGCTCCACCTAGCAATATGGGCAGATGTTGTAGCATCTGCTTCTGGGACCAAGTACTGGTGGCCTGATGTGAACCCAATATGTTGTATGCTCATATGTGCAGTAAGTTTCAAATATAGTGGGACCGATCGAAGAGAAGAGAGACGTGGAGGTGGGGGGAACCCAGTTGCCCCTAGGTAAATCATTGGCATCCATTTCAATTGCAAACACTCATAGATCTGTTTTCTATTGAGAATTTTTACCGGTATGTAATAAGCTTCCTCATTTCCTACATTAGTTTATGTCACAAGCGGTATTCCCAAAAGTTTTCCCATCTGATGTGTGTTTTAAAAAGGAAAATACCATTACCTTTGATTTTTACACATATTATACATATATTATTGTACTGTATATATTATCATTGTTCTATTAAATATTTAATTTTAATGTACACATACATATAAATAGAAGAAAATATCCAGAGTGACACTGTAAGCAGTGCAGAAGATTCCCAGTTGATAGGCCATCTGTTCCCAGGAATTTAAATCATATGTAATATATAAATTTATGTCTGAATATCATAAAACACAGACATCTGAGCTTTCATTAAAAAGCTTAAAGATGGGACTTGAATAACAATCTGCCATTGCTAATTAGTATTTTCAGTTTAGCATATTCACTTTCAGACATATTGCTGTTTGCACATGGTAATTTAGGTAAACAGATAGCATCCACAGCTGCATCAATTAACATTGCTAATCAAAACTGAATTCAGGTAATTAGGCCCATTTATGCAAAAAGTCTGTAATTTGGGGTGGAGGAGCTAAAATCTTTGGTAGTATTTGTAAAAGAAAGCCTATTTTATTCAACAAGACATCAGGAGGAGAGAAAACGAGGGATGTACTGTATACGTGAGTAATGTGTGAAGAGAATTGACAAATTGAAGCTGAGTATTTAATTGCTCCATATTAGCAGGGAACATGCTTGTTTTTTCCACAAACGTTTTTACTAGCAATTAAAGATGATTTACATTTTGATGACAGGCCAACATTATCAGGCCAATCTGGACATGGAAACACCTAATCCATATTATACTTATACATATAGGCGCTCATTATGGCGCTGATCCACAGTTGCACTTATACCCTTTCTAAGGTGCAAGTGTAGACCTGAGCAATACCATGTTGAACTGCAAATTGTGAAAGCTATATTAGAATTGAGAGGTGAAGTTCCTCAGCTGAACTCGTTTATAGGTTAAACATAAAGCTATGGAGTATGTGAGTTCTATGTGCAAAAGTAAAGTATTTTCCTTGCATGCAGAAAATGTAAAATTAATGATCACCCCTCACATTGCAAAGTGGTTTTTCCAAGCTTTATACTTGCACTTATTTTGCCCTTACTCCCAAACTCTGGATCAGCCCCAAAGTGTTTAAGCATAAGGGCAAAGGTGCAAGTGTACACCTGGGCAAAACAAGGTGAAATTTCCTAACTTAACCTTAATGTACAGATTACTCACACTTTGTAGTATGAGAGTTCTATATGCAAAAGCAAAGCATTAACCTTGCAAGCAAAGCAGTTACCATTAATGTGCACCTCTCACACTGCAACATGGCATTGATCAAGTGTACACTTGCACCTATTGTGCCCTTAAAACTAGATTGAAGTAAAGCTATGGATCAGCCCATAATGTCACTTATTTTCAACTTACTGCTGACTGAATAGTTGACACGTATTGCCTCTGCCATTCTAAAAAGTTTTGTATACATAGGCACTCACATTAGATCTTGTGTATACATGGCAGAGTATTAGAAATGAAGACTTTTTATTTTCCTATTTATATGGAAAATTCTGATCATCTATGTAGCCAGAACCGTACCACAAAAGAATCTAAACGGTGTCCCACAAACATGGCTATAGTGATCAATGGATAGAAATAACACAGTAACCATTTGTCACAGTAATATGTTGACAAATTGCTCTATCACCTTTTTGCTCATTAGGTTCCAGTGCCTGGGCTTGATTCCTGGAGTACACAGTACTGTAACAAGAGGCATGTTGATCTTAAACTTCTCAAGCTTGGTTTTTATGGTAGCAGCGACTTTAAGAGGCCCATGTAACTTCGGATGATAAAATGCTTTTGTCAGTTTGTAACTAGTCTTCCATAAATTCTGTACCTGATGACAAAGATTTTTCAGAAAGCAGTTATTGATTTTTTACAGTTGTATAGAACTCATCTATCATATTGCCAAGCTCAGGGTAATTCATGTCATATTAGACCAATAAAATTTAAATTTAAATTGATTTTACAGCAAAACAACATTCTGTCTTTCTTTGGGGAATAGATAAGTCCCTTTCAGATCACTATTCTAAAGGATTCTTTTTCCACTACAATCAAAACTTATATATATCATAGAAACAAATCACTGAATTTGTGTACTACATATAAGCTTTTCAACTCACAACTTTAGTAAACACACGCCTTCAACATCATACCAATGCAGATAAAGACAAGTCTGTTGTAACTCACCTCCTCCTCCACTTCTTCTGCATTGACCTGTAAAAATGGACCATTCATCCATTTGTCGTAGCAAGTATTGAAGTGGACAGCGGTGGTCCAAAGTTTCTCATAAGGCTCCTTCAATGAACAGATCTCTGCTATTTGATCAAAGGTGCTCATTTGTTCAATTTTGAGAAGTTTCTCTTCTTTGTTAATAAGAGCCCTCTGTAACAAATTAATCAATATATAAAAAAAAAAACAATAATCATACCAATCAGTTCTAAAAATGACTTCATTTGGGCATAAGAGAGACCTAACTTATACAGCTATAGCTAAAGCGATACCTTTAAAAACATAGTGACGTGCTTTGCTTATACAGCATATCAGTCACGTGACAGGCCTATAGGACACAGTTGTACAATGCTAGACTAGTAACTAGAGTGTGCAATTTACTGCCGTTAATGTTCAGCATATACATGAACCCTGTCTCTGAAACTTTACAGATTTTTGGGATATCTAGCATATGTAATTATACAAAACTGCCACAAATCCCTAAAACCTAATACAAACATTACGTTTAAGGAGCCACAATTTTTGGGGATTACTAACATAAATCTTTCATCTTAAACATACTGCAATGTTAGAGTATTGCAACCTATACACTACCAGATCATCAGCACTAAGTCTTTCTCTCATGCTGCATTTCAACACAGTGACTGCTTTTGTAATGGCTAGGAACAGCAGACACTCTAACAAAGCCTGACAAGTCATTTCAAGGCTATCAGGTAAAATGTGTGATAAAAGGACTGCTCATGCACTGCAATAAAACACTGTGCAACAACAAATAGCTAAATAAAACATGGTCAGTCTTTGTAAACAGCTGGATGCGATTACATAGTTATGTTAACAATCACTATAAAATCATGTTTGCAGTATTTTCCGATCCGTATAAGAGCTTTACTTGGTGACATTGTATAGCTTTTCACATTATCTATATCTATATATTATCATATCATCTGTTGTAATTGAAGGTTTAAAAAAATAAAAAAATGCAAAATAGTAAAGCATATGTAACAATAATATATTCAAAGACACAACTGGATAATGAATGATGGTTGATATGCACATATTACCCACATGCAGAAATACTACACTATTATTTTCTCATTTTCATTCGGCACAGTAGTATAGAAGCACTACAGGGCATGGGCATTCTTAAGCACAACATACCTCCTCCACAAAGTGCTGTATTTT
>WWET01001694.1:209244-227109 GCA_011038615.1 Limnodynastes dumerilii | reverse complement strand
GTGCGGAGTTTCTGCACATTGGCACTAGCTTCATTCATCCGCTCTTTCTTCTGAAAGTCTTTCACCTCAATGACCACATCAGCCAAGCGCTTTGTGATATCCTTCTGCCACTGAGCGAGCCTTGCCTGAGCTTCATCATGCTCCCTCTGCAGTCGTGTCTCACTGACAAAGTGATTGCAAGGCACAGAAGAAAAGGAGGGGAGAAGAAATGCAATCTTTTATATACTGAATTGCCATGCTATTTTTTTTTTCCTGTTCACTTTTAAATTGCATAGAATAATTTAGAACCAGCTTTTAATTTCAAAGAGGTTAATCACCCTAATAAAGGTCAATCAGATTTAATTTTCACTAAAACTGCTAGAGCCTCTATCCCTGCAGAATATATATTACCCCCCATTTCAAATGCAAAATAGAGAAAAATAACCTAGACAATACTTTCACTGTGCATTAATAATGTCTCATCTCTATCCACAATTACAATTTCACTAAAATGATTTATTCCACTGAAATTATAGAGGTCATATTGACAATTCCAGATGGAAAATCCTGTTTAAAAATATTTTACATCAGGCTTAACTCAGCTCTGATCCTCTGACTAATTCATCACCAGGCTAACATATGACAATAGGCTAAATCTCAATTATATCAAACATTACTGGATTTCAGCTAAAACAACAGTGACATTTTCTAGCAGCCTTATCTTCTGTGTAAGCCACGGTGACATCATCAATCCACTTCTTTATATTCAGCATAAGAAGCACTTATTACATTCTCTGTGGCAATAAGTATATGAAAAAAAAATCTGTGTCTAGTAATCATTACCTACTACTAATGATGGGAATGATTCTCCGAGGCCAGGAAAATGTGTTTCCGTTTAGAATAATGTCCTCCTTTGATAAGGATGCATAGTCCATTAGGAAAAGCAGGTTTTCTGCAGCTACTGACAGTTTTTCCTATGAATTGAAAGAAATTGTTCCTGTGTTTGCATTGAATACAACAGCACTGAGGACAGAGGTGAGCAGTCTCATTAAAGGTCTCCCTGCATGCTTAATGTTTAACACACAGCCAAAGTCCCTCTAATGGCCCTATTAGAAAAAGCACAATGTATTGTGACAGCACACATCAACATTTCCTAACTCTACACCCGTTTAGTGATACAGAATATTTGCAGCTAATATTGTCAAAGGGGTGACAGTGATTGTAGATGCGCAACAGGAGTGCAGCTCAGTAATAAAACAAAAAAAAAAAGTAATGCAGGATAAAAATGGCAGGCACTCTGCAACCATGCCTAAGAGCTGTCACTACAAAAGATGATAAATTATAAGAAGCTAATGATAAACGAGCATGCTAAATCTTACCATAATGGGCTTGATAACCTCAGAAATAGTGAAATCCCCTCCATATAAAATCCTATTTATAAGCCAAATTGACTTATCAGCTGCTATGCTATGTAGAAATGTGACAATATATAAAGTGTGCTTTTACCCTTCAACTTCCTACAAGTTGTATTACTATTAATATATTCTGCAAACCTTCTCTCAGTCACTGTCACCAGTGATGCTCATTAAGCATGTGTCATTGTGGTATTTTCACAACATCATCCAAAGAAAAGCTGACTGGCTGAACACGGGGGAAAATAACCAATTTTCAACAATGAATCGGGACACAAATTATCTTTGAAAGCAAAATTAACTGATAAAAAGGTAATGCCTGGAATTTAAAAGGGATCATTTCAGATTTTATTCAATGATAAGGCAAAAGACAGGACACCTCTATGTGTTAAATCAACATCAAATTTATAGTATAGCAGTGAAAACAGACATACTGAAATGTATTTATAATAAAATTTGCTGTAGTATTGGTTTTTAGGTGCAACCCCAGAAATTCCAGCAGTACCTACCTTAATCTCTAGAAGCTCCACACTCCTCAGTTTGTCTATGTAATCTTGAAGCTCCACAAGGGCAGACGTTGATGCAGCAATGGCAGTGATTTTTGTGACAATGCTATCATACTGCTGGCAAATTTTTCGATTAAACTTCTGAGACGTAGCAGCAACTTTGTTAATTATTATATTAGTCAGCTGGCGGGTATGATCAATCATCCGCTGTAAGAGAGTCAGACAACGCGACATCTAATCATAGATAAATTTTGTTCCTTTCTCATACGTGTCATAGATTATATCCCTCCTGACCCTCTACACAGCCATCGACTGTCAAAATTAGATTCAGCGAGCTCCCAGCTCCTCTTTATCCCTCTGTTAGATCTGAGACTCCTGGCTATCAGGAAGACAAGCGTCACACCAGCTGTCTCGGAGCAAGGAGGCAATCAGGTGAATAGTACTTATCTTTCATTGCTTTCTGAGGAGTGACAAGATTGATTTGGGCACATCCCTATATCAGGAGCAATTACCGAGGCCTTAGGTTCCCTACATTGTACATATGTTACACTGCCGAGTCTGCTTCTCCCTTTTCTCACTTATACTATAAATAAGAGGTTACAAAATGTGTGTCTGTATATTGCTTATACAGGAGACCTTTGTTTAAAATTAAGCCTGGCGTTCCTAGGACAAAATGTGCAATTTTATCTCCCAGACACTCAAGAGAGTGTTTTTTCCACTACATTAGTCTTAATTAGGCCCAAAGAAGCTGTTTAGTTGGTTTTCAAGCCTTCTCTGGGTATATAATTCTGTGGGGAGTGACAATTTTTCTAAATAGCTTTTTTTTACACATTAAAATGATTTAACAATGTCATTATAACAATAATGTGAGTGTTTGCAATGATAGAAATATACTAAGCAGTCATTATATTTTTCTGAGCTGCACTCTAATGATGCATATTAACACACAGCACTGCATTACAATCAGGTATTTCTGACTGTTATACATAACACTTTCCACTAATGGTAATGTGCATTTCACTGCACTTCATTGTAAAGCAAAACTCATGGGTAAATAGTGACATGGCTTTCGGTTTATTGGTTCAAGTGACATTTTAAAAGGAATTTTAAAATTGAAAATGGTTAATAAAATGAAATTGAAATCGGGATTGTTTCTGTTATGAGGTTATCTGTGACACAAAACCCATAAAAGAATGTGATAAAATATATATTGAGACTTGTGAATCATTGCCTGATCCTTTACCATGGCCCACTTTGCTATCATTTATTGCCACGGGGGCTTCTAGGCTTAGATAGACATCATTTGTTATTTTGTAGCAGTCAAGACTCTAATGTAGGTTCAGGATTGTTTGACATCATTACATTTCAGAGTCTTTTAAGCACTGGAATGTTTTGCATCTGCTAAAGCCAGACAGAGTGAAATCCTGGTATTCAAGTGCAATAAAGTGTCAAAACCATGAGCCTAAACTTTTTAACTGCACCAACATACATCATTCATTTACACTCATTAAATGGTTTTAAGATTATCTACTATTGTAGTTTTTCCTGCCTTTTTCAATGTATAATGATGGTTAACACATCTATTACAACAATACAAGCCAATTTATCTACCAAAATTATAAGAAAAAATATTGCATTTATACTGTATAGAATAGAACTTTTTTTCTAATTAGATTATTTAATGATATATAATGATTACATTATGTATGTTGAAATCAGTTATCTTATATCAATTATAACTAGCATTAAGCATTTTGCAGCAAAATTCTGAATATACACATTACATAAATGCTAAGAATTGTCATTACTTTGTAGGATTCATTAATATACTCTGCCACTATCACTGAATCTTCCAGGACAAATGCCATAGTAGACATATAAATGTACTGTAACAATATTACAGCGTGGCGCTTCTTCTAAAATGCTATTATTTAGGGAAAGGGGAAATCAAGCTCTTCTAATCTCCAAAATGACCCCATCCCTTATAAAGGTCACCACGTTTATAGAGGAACCACACAAAAACATTTGTCATTACATTATATTTCATGATATAATGTTTCATTTTTCAATACAATGTAGTGTTTAACATAAAACATGGCGCAGTAAACACTTTATGATCATTCTTCTGTTAATGATACTAACAGCAATGTGACTATATCTATATCATATACAGTATCATGCTGAACTACAGTACCACAGAAATTTAGCATTAACAATATACCTGGTTAATCTCAGAGCAATCCATCAACATCATGTTCATGGGTAAATATACCGGCAGCAAAGCAACATCTGATGCCATCTTGTTCTTATTGTCTACTTCTCTGATAAAGACTTTAAGTCCAACATCTTTTCGTGTTAGTGTTTCAAGCTGTCTTTCAGTTAGAGGTGAGAGTAGATGCAGATATGGGTGGTACACCAGGGCATATCTAAAGTATACAAATAAATCTCATTTGCACTGAAAATATTACAGTGAAAGTCTTTTTTTAAAACAATAATGAGATAACTAATCAAAATTAGTCATGCAGAATGCTTTTCTGGCAGGATTGTTTAGATCACATGCACAATAATGTAGAATATAATTTTTTCTTATCCTATTAAAATGTCAAAACAGAGCAGTTGGCATAATAAAATTATTTATTTTCTACCACATTCACAGATATTTTTAATTCACAAATGATGGATATCAACACAAAGATATATTATGCAATACTGTATAGAAAACTCTATGCCCATTTATTAAAATTGGTTAGCTCTTCAACGCTACATGTGTTCAGGATTGCTTCCTGAGGAGAGAGAGGAAAGGAGAGGAGAGAACTGAGGATTGCTAGGGACAGATAAGTATAATAAGCTGCCTATGAAGATCACCATTCTGATGTGGCGATACCCAAGACAGGTAAATGAAGATGAGAAACGCTTTTTTTATGCTTACTAAATTCTCCTAGGTAACAGGGGCAGTGCTGTTAGGGCAATGGGAAATCACTAGTTTTTATGTCATGCCACCAGAGTGTTTGTGTTCAGCTTGCAGTTGGTGATAGCTTGAGCCTCTCTCCTAAGAACTTCACATTTATGGATAATGCTAGGTGCACTACAGTTAATTACATGCAGAGGATCATTAAGCAAGTCATTCCTCCCAACTCTATCTCTAAAATCAGTACTAGGCAATAATCAAGGTGGATCAAGGTGGGTGGTCACAACCATTCTGACTTTAATTATGAAGCACCCCTCTTCCAAAAGGGGTTACCCAGACAACAGTCTCCACCGCTTCCCATCCCCACGCACGCATTTGCCTATAAAAATTACAACAAGTTTATACTGGTGGCTATTAGCTAGGTTCACTTTTTGAATTCCTGTTGAAAATGGTTTTATTTGAAAAGATGATTGTTAACAAATCAATATTCCTAAGTATCACTGATACATCTCATCCCCTTCCCCCAATGGATTTTGCCACCAGCTCTACTTAAAATACCCAGATGAACAGTCACATGATTTGGAACAACTGTCTCCTTCCCTGCATGCAAAACATCACCAGCAAAGATGTATGTTTAGTTCTATAGAAAACAGTAATCTCTAGATAGATATCTCACACAATATCAATGCCAGACTTATGCAGGTCTTCTGAGAAAGAGTCCACAAAAACAAATATGTGCAATTCCTTTCTTTGACCGTTCCTTGTATCAAAATTAATTACGTATGTCAACATTATTTCTATATAATAACTGAATAGTAAAACTAATGGTGTGATTGTTAGTGTTCTATAACTGTATTTTAGAGTATAAAAAATATTAACCTCTTATTTACCTCACAATTATGTAAAATATATATTTAGTAAATTAACTTTAAAAATAAAATTTGTCAAAGGTTGGATTTTGTTTGTGCACTAATTCATTGTTAATTATATATATTTTTGCCTCCATGTGTACTATAAGATACTAGCTTAGCATGGGAAAATGAAGCAATATCTAGATCTAAAAATAATTCATCAGAAAACAGTTAAAACTCATCAACGCTATCATTGTTCATCTCCCTTCTAGGGAGAATAATAAAGTTGTAATTGTGTTGTAACCAATCAAAATGGCTGCCAGTAGTAGATAAAACCCAAAAGATATTTTGATGATAAGCTTCTCATTTAAAACTATCCCTTGCCTTAAGATGTTACTAACATCCACAATGATTGTGTGACAATCTGATTCATAAATCTTATCACTGTAACTTAAGGGCTAGAATTCCTTGATCAGGAATTAATTTTCTTGAAGGTGTATTTCAGAATGTTTGACATTGAGCATCAGCTGCCAATCATTTTTATTGTTATATATAGGTTATAAGTCAGATGATGTTGTTTTCCTTTGTGAAAACAGGATTTTGATATCTTAGCTTCACACCCTAAGATATATTGAAGCATTAATCTGTTTTCATCCATAATTGATACCAAATACTATGTTAAATTATAGCTTTTTCTTATCTTATTCTAATAAGGACCTATGACTAATACATATATTATTTTTAAAACACATCTTCCCATTTAATTACTACAGTTGTATATTGGCTGCTGCAGTTTACTGTCCAGTTAGGGACTGCCAGGGAGGAGAACAAAGCGATATTGATAGATTTGCTGAAAAGGAGCAATAGTTGGAGTTGGTAAGATCATGTGTTAAGATGAAAGATGAAACAGATGCAATACACAGCCAAGATCAAAGCATCCCATCTATTCATTCTGAGAGTCAAAATCCAGCTGAGCATCAGGAGCCCTGTCTGCATAATAAGGAAGGTTGACTAAAACATAAGGATTAAACAGATGAGCTGTCTCTTGTGAATGCATGGCTGTGAGACCCTGCTGAGCCACTCATATATTGCACTTTGGATTCATACACCTGCTACACAATACTGAAATCTACAGGAAACTTACCTCAAAAATACACTCAACTAGAGGATTAAAAAGCTGAATTATAGAATACAGTTTCCAAAATTCAATTATTACAATAACTAAAATCTTTCTTACTTTAGAATGACAATTCATCTACTTTGAATTCTGAATTTCAATAAAAAATTGAATGCAACCGTTTAAAGTTCGGTTTTATGAAAGCCATAACTACCTTATTATATAGGCAACATATACATAACGTAAAAGCTCTTGCAAATTCATGAAAACAAAAGTAAATGTGCATGAAAAATTGAAGCTGAAAATGGTTCTAATATTGACTGCAGTAGATAAAATAATAAAAAGATTTAAATATTGTGACTTACTAGAACTCTGTGTATGTAGCTTAGAATTATTTCATATGTAGCAGCTACAAATGGTACTAACCTGTTTGGTCCATGCATGTTGTTTTCAATCACAGATTTTATTCTTGCTTTGGATGACAGGACTATCTCTTCATGGATTTGTACTGAGCTGATGTATTTGATTTTCAGATTATCTACAGCCTGCAGATACAAGTACCTTCATTGTTTATATTTGAAAACTGTAATGAGCAGGCACAAGCTTGACTGAAGCAAGACTGCTTGAAGAATTATTCATTCACCTGTTACTATGCATTTCCCAATGTTCAGTATAGGGAAAAGGGAAAGGGACGATATGATAGCAGCTTTCAAATAAATCAAGGGGTGTAACCTGGTAGAGGAAGGTGGCAATTTTCAAAGGAACAGGTGTATTAGAACACAAAGTCATGTGTATAAACTGGATGGTTGTAGGTTTAAAGGAAACGTGAGGAAAAATTACTTCCCTGAAAGGGTAATTGATAAGTGGAATAACCTCCCATCTGAGGTGGTTAAAGCTAACAGTTTAAACATGTTTGGGATAAATATAAGTATATCCCAAATCATACACTAAATTGGTGGGAAAATAGGGTCTAGGGTAAGTATAGTTTTAGATTAACAAATGGGCAGACGGGATGGGCCATGTTGCTCTGTTGTCACTTTCTATGTTTCTATAGTAGCATTTCATCTCTAGAAATTTGCTACTTATGTAAAATTCAAATGAGTCATACTGCCACATTTATTAAAACAAAAAAATTATATATACAGCTTCACAGTACAATGAAATATGCAATAAAATTCAGTTTTGTTTAACCCGACACTTGGGTAAACAAAGTTGTATTTTATTAAACATGGGTCTCACATACCCACCTCATTCACCCCAAGAAAATGGACTATACTATAAATGTTATTTTTTTGTTATTAAACGCTCAGTACTGTAACCTTCATCACCATAATTTCTAAAAAATGTCACTATGTATACGTTATTCAGTAAAAAATATGAGAATCTAAAGCTAAAATATTTTTTATTACAATTATATGAGAAATATGTGTCCCTTACATCAGCACTAGGAGATCTGATTATTGGTTTCTGTAACTAGTCTAACTGACCATTACAATCAGACACACTCCAAACATAGCTGCTGTGAAATCAAACTAGACTATGTAATTCAGTCTATTTCTGGAATAATTCAACATTAAAGTGATCATACAAAGTATAGAGATGCCCTGTTAAATCTACGGTACATAAAAGTACTCCTATATGGGGAATTAAGGTGGCAAAATAATTCATTCTGGTATTATAACATGAAAATTAATCTAGAACAACTACTAAATATCAACTACCAAACACTCCACAGTATTGTTCCATCAATTCTTGTGCAACTCTGTACTGGGACTGAGCTTACAAAATGTTTCATGTGTGTAAATATTTAAAGAATGGTCTCAACATTTTTCCATGATCTAATATAGGCAAACATAACAAAGAAAAACGTGTGTTTCTATAACATAAAAAAAATTAAAACATTATATATATATATCTATCTATCTATCTATCTATCTATCTATCTATCTATCTATCTATCTATCTATCTATCTATCTATCTATCTATCTGTCTATCTATCTATCTATCTGTCTATCTATCTGTCTATATTCCAAAGAGGCAGCACTTCAGCGATTTCAGATAATTACAAAAGAATCATAATTCCTTAATTATTCCTTAATGTATATTGCTTTATGTGGCTGGATGAGCACTGGATTACATAGTATCTACTGATATTAAGGAGTGCAGTGTATATAAACGTTATAGGCCTGTATTCAGAGTACCGGACGTATAAAATATATGTTCGGTGATTATGTGACATGCTGAGAATTTAGGGACTGATCCCCATTTAAGACAAGTGACTTACGCAAGACTCTTGTCTAAGTCCCCTGAAAAATAACATCTGCGCATGTGCAAACCAGGTTTTACTTTATGGATCTCCTACTGACTCAGTTCAGTACGCTAGGAGATCCGAGAGGGGGCCAGCACTCATCTTCAGTATGTCTAACCCGTGTCAAACAGTCAGGGATAGGCATGATAACTAAGCCCCGGGGTAGCGATCAGTATGTACGTATATGTACAGAACTCCACACAAGAGAGGGGTGCACACGGAGATCTGGATCAAGTCCTGTTTGCCTCCAGAGAAACTTTAAATACATAACTATTGCCATGTGGCAAAAAAAAAGGGTGATTTCTTAAACAAAAAGAAAAGAAACACAACAATAGCATGTAAATAATATGTATATGAAAGAAAAAATAACTCTAATAAGATTGTTGTGGACATTGTTTTACAGAAAACACAAAAACAAAAGCACACACATAAATTCTGCTGTTTACAGAAAAACATACACTAATGTTATAATCAGGGTTGCTGACTCTCCCGGAATGTCCAGGAGACTCCCGAAATTCAGGCAGATCTTATGGTATCCCAGGAGAGCTGGCAAATCTCCCTCTAGGGACTTGAGGCTCGTGGGTTCCATGAAACCACAGCCTAAAGTCCTGCCCCCCTGCCTGGCAACACTAGTATACAAGCCCAACCATGTTAAACCTAAAAAGGGGTAATCAATAGTCAAGGGGCAGGGCTTAATGACACGATTTGCATAAATCACATCATTAAGCCCCACCCCTGCATGCATCTATTGCTTCCCTCCGGGACCTCCCAGAGGGAAGCTTTTAAAAGTCGGCAACCCCGGTTATAATATAAGTGTAACCAAACTCTTTCAAGGTGCAGACAAGTTATTTCCTTCCAATATTCATGCATACTTGTGTTAAAATGAATGTGATTTTACTAAGGTTACAAGAACTATGCCTTGTTCTCTCTTTTCATTATGGATAATTGATTGGGAAAGATGAATAGAATGGATTTGAAACAAATTACCTGGAAAAGGAAATTCTCAATCCTTGGCATCTGTTGGACACTGATAACTAAACTTTCCACTATATTGTCAAAGCAACAGACAATCTCTTCAACAGATGGATTAAAGCTGACATCTGATTCTTTTAAGAAAGGGTTCTGCAGGAGAGAAATACACTATTGTTAATCTTTACTTTGCATCCTGACAATGACTATTTAAATAAGTCATATGTTTACAATTGTATTGGCTTTGTGCAGATACGAAGCTATTTCCCATTCTAAAGAAACAGATAATACACACTATCAATGCACACTGTTACTATGCACACACAGCTTTAATAAATTCATAGCAACTGATATTAATAATACATCACATTTTCTATTGTCAAATAGGTCAAAAATGTTCTAGTCTTTCATTAAAAAGCTAATTTTAATGGCGATTACAGTTTTTTGCTTGAATTTAAGAGTTTAGAATACAAGTAACCTTCAGCTTTTCCAATCCACTAAAACATTTCAAGTCTCTTTGATTTGGCAATGGCTAATTTATTCAAATAGCAACAGAAAACAAAATCATTAGAGCATATTCAAGTACAAAAGATGTACGATGTTCTGAGAAGACTATGGCAAATGAAACCCTGGCCCTTTTTAAGTAATCCACTCATTAAGATTTAGGAAGAAAACTCCATTTCAATGGGAAAGTACTTTTTTTCCCCATTAATTTGCACTTGTCATAAAGTGACAGCCTAAGGATCACCTTAGGAATGAGGCTTTACATAATCTTTATGGCTTTGGCTAGACAAAAAGCTAACTAATTGACAGACGAGATGTTCATTCTACTCAGAAGTTTAACATTTGAAATCACACACAGCAAAACTAATTAAACAAGACCTGAACTTTTCTTCCTGGTTAACAATTGCAATGCATTAAGAAATGAAAAACCAATTGTATGTTAAAATGACTGCAAATCCAAAACAACTTGTAAAATATAGAAAAACAAAGTCCAGAGTGGAACTTCATAAGGATTTCAGCTTTTTCATAGGGCATGATGATTAGGGCATGATGATTAAGGCATGTGGACGAGATCCAGAACCCCGCCTGCATTCTGTATGTTCGGGGGGGTCTTAAAGGCCACACGGAATAGGGGAGTGAACTTCCCCTGTCCCTCCCCTCTCTCAGGCGGACTTGATACACTGCCATAAGGCTGTCTTAAAACTGATCAGTGGTCCGTACGTAGTTAACCCAGCTTATACTGTATAATTTACACCCCCGTCTGCGTACTTTTTGCGGGTGATCTCCTATCACACGGAACAACATAACAACTTTAAACAGCACTTTAAAAATTACACAATATATTATACAAAAAATCTTTGTTTGTTGAATGCAAAATCCTGTTTTGTTTATTATGTGGGTATTATGATGAACAACATTTATTATAATTAAATCTGTGTCAAATATTTGCATGCACCTTGATGTATTTTTCCTTTTTCGACTAACATAATGATGCTTCAAAGCCATCTGTATTTATGGCTCTGTAAATGGGCTATATTTCTAGCACAGATTGAGTGCCAGGATTGTGCCAAGAATGACAGAGTTTAAAGTGGCATGAAATTGTCAGCATACATATTTATGCCTTGTGTGAAAACAACAATTTCTAAATCAAGTCATCAAATGGATTTTTACCACACTCACAGACTAAGTGCCATTATTAGTTGAAAACAAAAAGCACTGTCACCGCTTTCATGTGTCAGCCATGCACCAAGTGTACAAAACACACAAAAAGAAATAAACACTCATATCATTAAACTGTCATTGTAGGCACTTTCAAAAGAAACTTGTAGCTATGGGAGAAAGCAATTGGCTGATGCTTGGGTTATGTTTTGTTACCAAAAAAATTTAATAACCTATTATATTGGCTAGGGTAAAAGGTTGTGATCATTTATTTTACGGTTTGCTACTAGGATGATAAAACTACTCTAATAATATCTCAATAACAGGTTTGTTTTTTCCAACCAGAAAATGAGGTTTTGTGTTTGTTGCTTTTAGTTCTATACTGTAAATCCTTCATATCTAAAAAGAAATAATGGTTTACAATAGTGTAAGTGATGTATAATAGAAAATAGGTTATAAACACACATACCATAAATAGTAAAATAAGATGAGGTTTCACCGGGAGCCAAAGATTATCAGATGGATAATTTCCTTCATAATGATTCCCTTCCCTATAGGTTTCAATCATTTCTACTAGGTCATTGAGAGAGGCCTCCACTATAGTTCTTTGAAGATTGGACATTAGAGTCGCTAAACAGGAAAACAAATGATCCATCTTCTTTCTTCGCAATCCCTAGGAGATATATAATATTAATGATGAAAGTTACTCTGGTCTTGTGCTACAATCAACAGTTAAAATCAAAGCAAAACTTTAATAATAAATAATAATAATAATATATGCATTATATGAAAATATAAACATGAATATAAATAAATCTAGAATTTCAAATTAATTCAGGGTACCACGGAAATCTAAAAGTTGTAAGCAACCAAAAGTACAAAATACACGTGACCATACATCATATTAAATATAGACATTTCAAAAGATACTCAATACACGCAGAGCTCATTTCATCAACAATGTAAATGAACTATGAAGTCAATGAAGTTTACAACAGATTTCAAAATGCTAAATGAATTAAGTAAGTATAGGTTAACCTGTTACTGGTTTTATGCCTTTGTACTATGTGGTAATAAAAAAAGGAAAACCATTGGTCTTCAACTGACTTCCCTTGTACTACTATTTGTCTTGTAGCTGAATATAACTGTTAGCATACTATCTTTGAGTCTGTCAGGTTTCCTGCATTGAAGAAGTAGTCTGAAAAAGTATAGCACACAGAACACACATCCTGCTAAATGGTGTCATAAAAGAACCACAAGACACTATTTAAGTAAAGAAAAAAATCTAAAGCAAAATACAGAATAGGGACAGTTTCTGAACAGCACACTGGCCTTAAACTTCAAAGACAACTACTGAAGCAGTATTTAATATACCGGTACTTCTGGATTGTATATAATAAATAAGTTTATTGTGTTATGGATACTTAAATTTTTTTTTACTGATAGGTTTTAGGGCTAGAGTTAATAAACTGTGGAAAATTAAAAAAAAGACAAAATTAAGCCCATTGCAACCAATCAGATTCTAGCTGACATTCTCGAACATGTAATAGATAAGTGAGAGATAGAATCTAAATGGTTGCTATGGGCCAAATCTCTACTTTTCCTTTTCTGCAGTTTTGTAAATCTAGCCCTTTTTTTTCTGACTTTTACATGCAATATGTGTAATTAATGTTCAATGAGGCATTTAAAAAAATATTTTATGGAGAGGTATTTTGAAAAATGGTAGTTTATTAATTATTTGGTTTGGTCTTTCCATACCCAGTTATAATTACGCATTAACTCAACGTAATAACGTATTGCCCTTTGATGGTAGAAACAGCCCCTAAACTTTATATACAGAGGACCATATTCAGGCTTAATAGTGTTCACAAACATACACATCTCATGTGCACGACAGATGTTATGCGTTGGAATCTCAGTATGTACGGAGTTGATTTCCAGACGTGCACAACTCCGTGTGACAGGGTGTGACAATGCTCCATACGTGGGAGAATACATCATGGGGGGGAGGGATGTAAATTGTACAGTATGGGCTGGATTAGGCACTTCCACACGCATGTTTGCACAACGATGCGCATGGAGAAGTTAAGGTAGGGCCATGGACACGGAAGTCAGATAAATTCCGTCCATCCAAGGGGAGAGTCATGGGAGTGCACTTGCCATATAAGTGTGGACTTTTGCTATTCCGTGTATTCTTAAAGCACTCTTAAGTCTGAATATCCAGAGTTCTATATACTGATATTCTCGAAACTTAAAGAGTATAGAACAAAGCGACAAAAAAAAGTTCGAAGTAAAAATGTCTAAAGGCAGATGTTCTTGCTAAAGGTAATAGAACTACAAGGAAGCCCATCCCATGGGATTTTTCTACATGAAAACAGAAGATTAGATTTCTGACAACATTCTGATGAAGTGCCCAAGAAGTAAAAGTTTGAAGCAACAACTGTGGAGATTTTTAAGTTATTAACTATTTAATATAATGTGCAAAGGTACCTTTAAGAAACCAGCAAGACAAATGAGGAAAATAATAATAATTATAAAAAAGATGACAAAATTCTGGACTCTATGGTGAATGAATTGAATACAAGTATAATTCTCTAACAACAAAATTTATGCTTATTGTTTTTTAAATACTATATGTTGCAAATCAGCTCAGAAGAACATGGAGATAAATGCTAAGTGAAAAAAATGCTCAGTTTTATTTTAAGGACCATTTTCCTTTATTTAAATTCCCAGGAGTCTGAAGAACAATAATGGGAATTCATAAGGTTTTTGACAAACTCAATTTGTAGCATCAGTATTCATTCAAATCGGTGCTACTGTGACTTTGGTGCAACAGTAATCATAAGGTGTAGATTAAGTATAAAATAACCTGTGTAAAAAAGCGTTGGCTTCTTCAAAGAGTAAGAGTATATGGTATATTATATGGTATTAGAGTCAAATTAGCTGTGGTATAAAGGTAATGACCATATCATTATCAATTATATCCATTATATGTCAAATAGTGAAATGTCCATAAATACAATTACCTGCAAGAAAATACATGTTCTTGTGCAATGGTAGACATAGGGTTGAATTTTATATTTTAAGCAGGTAGTCTAATAGATAGATAGATAGATAAATAGATAGATAGATAGATAGATAGATAGATAGATAGATAGATAGATAGATAGATAGATATTAACTGGAATTTCAATATTGCATAAAGCAAGTATATTCCAAGGAAGTACAATGTAAGAGTATATGGTATATTATATGGTATTAGAGTCAAATTAACTGTGGTATAAAGGTAATGACCATATCATTATCAATTATATCCATTATATGTCAAATAGTGAAATGTCCATAAATACAATTACCTGCAAGAAAATACATGTTCTTGTGCAATGGTAGACATAGGGTTGAATTTTATATTTTAAGCAGGTAGTCTAGTCTATACCTCTAAATCCCCTTACTTGCTTATGATATTAAATTGTCATTTACACCTTCCTGTGACAAATGCATCATATTAAATTCCACGCATCCAATACAGTTGTTCTTTTGCAATACGAGATACTCAAGAGCTACATCTAAATCTCTAATTCTGATCATAAGCTCATATATTAAATGACAACCCTATTAACAACTCACTTTTATGTAGCTAAATCATTATACAAAATAATTTGCTCTGCATCCACAGAACCCAATAAGAGAAAATCACTTCTACAGACTGGGTGCAATTTGTTTAATGTACACAAGACTTGCGATTTAGAGAAAGAGAAAACAATTGTTCATCCATCAGGTTCAGAGGTAAAACTAGAAATGGGAATGGTTTATTACCTCGATCAATCATATATTTAGAAAGTTAGAATGTAAAATGAATGCAACATCAGCTTCAATAGAAATCATGTGAAGGCCCAGCGACAGGGGAAGACAAGGGAGGACAGCTCTGACGGGCCCCAAGGTTTAGAGGGACCCTTGCAATACATTTTTGAAGAGGGATGGGGGCCCCCAAAAAACATGAGTGTACTGGGCCCCAATAATTCTGTTGCCAGGCCTGGTCATGTGACTTGCTACTCTTAAAAGACCCAAAAGACTTTGCAATATATGTTGTCATTACATAGCAATGTCAGGTAAATAGATAACTTAATACAGCATGTAAATAAATGAATAGATCAGATCTTTACTCATTTCTATACATATATTTACATACAGATTATAATATAAAAGTACATTTTCTAGTTTCTTTGTTCAGATTTACTTGTCATGATTCAAATGTCTCTACAAGTAGATCAAATAATAATAATGACAATATAAAATGGTATATTCCCTTGGGTTACACAATGTGTTGAAAAATGTTTTAAACATTTGATTCACAACAAACAATAATCGATCCACAGCTGAACATACAATAATCTATTCACACATTTACAGATTGAAGCTAGATTTGCAGTCAACACATAAATAGATATGTTGACATTATATTTTCTACCACTATATTAAAAATCCACCAACTATTTCCCTTAAGGAAAATTACAGTCAAACTTTACATTTTAATAATAAGCCAACTGCAACTGACGGAGCAGCGCTGTTCAGTAGTTCTAACCACTTACTTATCAGTGCCAAACTTTTCAAAATGCTCTTCCAACTTCTAGAGAGGGTACTAATTACCGCTGTAGCTCTGGGGCATTCCCCCTACACTCCCCCAGTGGCCGGAGTAGTTACATACTGTTACGCCGGCTGAAGGCTACCCTAACTTCAGCTGGCGTAACAGTGTGAAATTACGCCAGCCACAGAAGCGTAACGGCCCAAACCTGCCCTCCCTCATTTACTTACCTTCCCCCGCCTTCCTTCCGTGACTGTTGCGTAGTTACAACGAGGGACGTGCCCCCTCGCTGTAACTACGCAACAGTTAAGGATGCCCGATTCAAAGGAACGGGTTTCCCTAACTAGGCCGGGCAACATTTGCCCAGCGCATGCGCAGATCAGGCCCTTAGTTATGGCCAGTCAGCCCCTCTGTTAGGCGTAAAGTAATATTTAGGTGGGAAGGGGGAAAAGACTATAATTCATTTTAAAGGTTTTAAAGGCCCAGTCTGGCTATGGAATCTATACTTGGTGCTTCGTGCTTTTGTTTTGTTTTAATTGTTCAGATTACAGTGATCACTGGGGATGTAACATCAAAATTTACAACATGGGTCAAATAAATATTTAAATATGAACATGCAATATTACACATTATCAGTATAATGTATTAGTACATAGTTACATTTATAAGCTATTCACTTCATAGGAACAACTGTGCTAATCTTATGATATGCTACTAAGTGATGAGTTAACATAAGCTAAATTGCTCAATATTAAGTACTATATAGTAAAAGGTCTCACACATTGTGATAGCTTACAGCACTTTTATTTAAAGTGGTAAACATATTAACATATAAGTGTGATAACTTGGTGAAATAATAAAAAAAATTAAGTAAATAAATTACATTTTTGAAATACTAATATAAAATTATTAATCAATCAGTTCTAAAATTAAAAAAAATTGCAACAGAGTTAATTAATAAGGTAAGACAAACAAAGAACTAAAACAGCTATACTGTAGTATCGGTAACATTTTCCATATTTCTTTAAAATATATAAAAAGTAACAATTTTTAATTGAAAAAGTGGTAAAAATACATACAATATAAATAGTGACTGTTCCTGTAGGAACTTGAGGGTTCCTTAAATACCAGGATTTAAATGAGTCAACACGACACAATTCTTCAAATACTATAATATTTTATTAAGAATTAAGCAAAATACATGAATGTTACTTAGTGTTGGTAATGTTCAGCTAGGGTCCTGGTGCCCTTATCTCAATTGTTGTTGAGCTGCAGCAGGTATCCAGGAGTCCCTCTCTCTATTGTTGTCGAGCTGGACAGATTAAAACGGGCACTCCTGCAGTCAGTCCCGTAGGTGAAGCTGGGAAACTTACACTGTGCTAAGACCTATATACCTTAACAGCAACAAAGCCAGAACTCGCTACCTTATTAGGTTATAAATATTTTAAGAAGTTTTAGTACTTCTTATCTAACTCATTTCTACATTCCACATATGCGCAGCATAGGCTAGCATTGTTAATGTTCATATTACGTACCCTCTGTCCGTACCAGACACACACTTATCGGCATT
>WWET01001694.1:191565-207314 GCA_011038615.1 Limnodynastes dumerilii | reverse complement strand
TGCTTGTGCACTAGCCAGTGTTAATTTGTGGCAAGCCAAGTCCCCCTGCAGTCCATCAAATAGAAACCACACACTGGGATGACTGCAGTGGAATAGGGAATTAAGAGCGTTTTGAAATCCTCACAATAGTTTGTAGTTTTTGGTGATCGTTCCAATGCTGCATCATGATGATTCAATGTTGTTATAGGACACTGAGGATCTCTCCCTGCTGCACCCTCAATATATGTAGAAAAGAAGCACGTGAGCACCTCATTATAGCTGTCTAACACCAAAGGGGTGTTTCCTTTACTGCCAAAGGGGTGTGTCCGGTGAATAGCTCCACCCATGGGTGTGTCTATTGCAGCCAGAAAAACTATTTCTCAATAAAAATGAAAGCATCAGTATTTATTCATTGTTATATTATCAGTGAATAAATACATTCAGTATTATTGTGGAGACTGTGAATAGGATCCTCTGACTTCTTCACATTTATAGAAAATATAAGTTTGTGACCCTGCTGCTGATTAACAAGAAACCAAAGTGTATTTTTGATTTCTGTCTCCATTATTAAAGCCATGTTGTCTTAGATAACTGCCAGTCTTTGATTACATTTGGCCTCCATGAAAATGGCTGCCTTTATAGGCCTCAATGCAGTAAAATAGGACACAATTTCTAAATTCTGTCATCACACTGCAATGACTCCTGTTTTCATGTGGGTTTTCTTCATGTGAGCTTTTTTTCTGGTTACCCAATAGGTTATGGTAAATGAAGCTACATAAGTACAATAGTATTAGTTATAGTATCAGAGTATTTTAATCAGTGATGCAGCCCAATGTTAGAATTACTGTTTTATCAGACCTTACGTTCAGTGAGAATTAAGTAAGTTCAATAAAGGATTTGTGTCTTTGGCAGACAGAAATTTCAGTTAAATGTTTTATAAATGGTGTCTATAAAAATAACTAAAACACAATGTTATAATTAATATGCTATATGCAAATGTTATATTGTAGGTAACGTACCATGTATAATAGTGATGCAAAATTTTGGACATAACAGGATGAGTTATATATAAACGATCCATGAGTTTGACACGTGCTGCATTCATACTTTCATGCCATGGGAATCTGTGCTGTCCAGTACTGTTAAACATCTTGCCAGAGGACAAAAAATAAGTGTAATGTTAACATCCGTTGTACTAATCAATATATGGAATACATGTTTACACATTAAGGGCATAGCATAAAGCTAAGACTATTAACCTATACTTTGAAAAGATGTGTAAATAAGTGATTTTTTGCTATCTGTAAAATGAGTGTAACATAACAAAAAAAGCTACATAACCTATATAAACTTATCTAAACTGAAGTTTAAATACAACTTGAAATCCGGGTAATGTTCCACAAGGTAAATTAATATAATACTTATACAATGTTTTTTAAGTATGAATTTTAAACATGTTTAGACAAAATTTCCAATGCTATTTGTTGCTTAAAACCACAATAGACCTCAATATATCACACACTGGTTTGAAGTGATTGCTTAACAATGAAAAAAAATAGTTATCAGAAGCACTATCCCAGGATTTAAATAACAATACACAATGTGTTTACTGCTTGACAGTTCTCCTTTAACAGCTCTCACTGTGGCTGCCACTCTTTTCAATTCAATGCAATCACCCTGACCGCCTGTCTCCTTCCATCCTTTGTTACGTTCTATCATCATGACCGCAGAGCTTTCATTATTGCCTCTATTCCCCTCTACGTTTGCACATTTCAGATCTGTATCTACAGCATTCGTAGAGGATCACATTAGCAGGAGAGGTGATGGATGTGTGAAATGTGATGGCAGTCCTATACTACCTTACCATGCAGTCCACAGAGAATTGAAAATGCTCTGGTAAACCATTGTATGAGCTTCATCAAATACAATGTTCCCGCGGGATCAGCTCCATTACAAATCCAGGTCTCGTTTTTTTCAAGACATCAAGCACATTCTTGTTCACTAGCCCACAAAAGCTTTCCAAGTTCAAGTACAATATGATCCTATGAATTCTTATTGTAAAGCAAAAAACTGAATAAAAACCTGTGCTCGTGTGGAAAGATACATACTGGCTATTGGCTTATAGCTCACCCCTACATTAAAAGTACACAAAAAAACCTAAAGTTCAGTATGCCGTGACGTTATGTTGCAATAGACTAACTAAAAGCAAACCGTGGGTGGCACATCAGGGGCTATATTTACTAATCTGCTGGTTTGGAAAAGTGGAGATGTTGCCCATAGCAACCAATCAGATTTTAGCTGACATTCTCTAGTATGTAACAGGAAAATGAGAGCTAGAATCTGATTGGTTATTATGGGCAACATCTCCACTTTTCCAAACCCGAAGCTTAGTAATTTTGGCCCCATTGTTGTGAATGTACTAGTCCCAGAATGCTTTGCCAAGTATCAGCTGTTAAAGCATGCCTGGGGGTTGTAGTTTCACAACAGCTAGATTGCCAAATGTTGCTTATGCCTGTTATAGACCATAAAACGTGATGCATATGTATCAAAGTTTGCTATATTTATTTATTTTATACAGTGTAATAATGTAATGCTTGCAATATGCTGTACTGAAAAAAATATGGCTTGATGTGTGTTTTCTATTTTATTAATTCACATAGTTTGCAAACCTTAATAAAAGAGTATATTTAAAAATCACAAAAAGATTTTTTGATGCAACCACCCCTTACTATCTTCTAGTTAGTATTATAGTATACCAAGAACTGCAAAATACTTTTATGTCATCAGAACAGAAAGACTAATGACTTACCTTCGGGGGAATTTCAATTCCAAGCCTCTGTTGTTCCATTGGATCAAGTAACAGATAATCTAGAATGGATTTTTTTATAGCATATGTATAAGTTTCCTCTACCTCCTTAAAAAAAGAAAGCAAAAAAAAAGGAATCAGTTAGGAAAATTAGAGGAAATTTACATAATATTTTTTGTTTTGTTTTTATTGGGAAGCAAGTGTAACATACATGTATAAGTAGCGAACACATCAAGAGTATCATTTTGGAACACTTATATGCATTTGCAATGTTAGTAGCGTAAGGCAAATAGGTGGCTTCCCACGAACATTTTTATTCTTTACTTATGGAAAAAGGAAAGAGAAAGGATGGAAAAGAAGAGAAGAAGAGGCAAAGAGGAGGAAGGCACAAGAATAAGTAAGGAGGGATAAGGAGGAGCAGGGAGGAGAGGAGATTCGGTGGTGGACCAACAGCAGCACTGCATAAAGAGAAGCATGGCAGATGGCTAAATTTAAGAGGGGATCAGGAAGGCCGGTGAGAGCCCGAAGAATAAATTGAGGAGGTGAATGGTAAAAAAAATTCGATTCAACACTTTCCCTTCCCTTATGGGTCAGGGAGTCCTAAGACTGAACGGTAGTTGTGGGTTTCCTTGAATTGGAGCCAGGGAAACCATGTTGTGATGAATTAGGGGGCACGATCTAAGCCAGACTGGATGATATCGTCCATATCCATATATAGGTCAATCCTAGAGAACCACTCCTTCAGGGACGGGGGGAACTCCGATCGCCAGTGTATTGGAATGAGCGCTTTAGCCGCACTATTCAAGTGTCGTAGGAGCGATTTTTTGTATTGAGATAATGGTAGATCGATATTGTTAAGGAGCCAAAAGGAGGGACCAAGAGTTACTGGGGATCCGAGGATGAGGGGGGCCACTTCTTTAATCTTCAACCAGAAGGGAATTATTTTGGAGCAGTTCCACCAGATGTGAAACAATGTTCCCCTGCCCGATCCACACCTCCAACAAGACCCCGAGACCCCCAAGCCCATCTGAGTTATTTGGTCTGGACATAAATTTACATAATTTTGTATGTATGTGGTAATTTTTACAAGAGTTTTTTTTTTATTTAGCAGAAAAAAAATCTGTATCAACATCAAATGAGAGAATGTCCATGAAAAAACACCAATACAAAAGATACATAATTTTATACTCAATTTTATACGTAAAATAGTTCCATGACCAGTGGAAAGTGGAAATTTAGAAGTGGCAGTATAAAAATTAAGAAATAAAAGAAGTGAATGGTGATTTATAGCTTTTCAATTAAATCAGTGGGAGAGGTGATGATATGGCATACACCCATATACGCCCTCACTTCCAGCCCTGTCCATGGGCTGGATCCAGACCTAGTGAAGTTCTTGAACTTAGTTACTCCTGGGCTAAACCATGTTGATTGCAGGGGAGTCATATTTCATCTATTGCAAACAGTATTAGAGTTGAGAGGTGGTGTTTCCCAGCCCAAGTCTAAATAACAGTGTGATAGTAAAGCTGGTCAGTGTCTGTGTAAGCAATTCAAAGATATATCCCTGCATGTAAAGAATATAATTACCTTGACTCCCTCTGCAATCAACATGGTTTAGCCCAATTAAGTTCAAGCACTTAACTAAGTCTGGATCCAGCCCCATGGCTCTAAAAAGCAACACCAGACTAGGCCAACTTGTGGCTCTTCAAATGTGTTGTACAACCACAGTGGAGCTCGGATACTGCTTTTCATTCTAAGATGCTCATTTTAAAATTCTATTTTCCCCAGCAGGTGAGCTCACCATGGCACAAATTTCCCTGATTTTGGGAACTGTACGAATCCCAGCATGTTGTGTCAGGTAAGCATGCTGGAACTCTTACAACACTTGGAGAGCCACAGGTTGCCACCAAAAGAAAGAAAAACAGAATAAATTAGATTATAGGGGAATAGTCGACCAAGCACACAAAATAATGTGGAAAGGGGCAAAGTTTCTATCTTTGCTGCATTGAGCACCACATGACCTAACAGAATATCTGTTATGAGTTAAGTAATGCACATTGAATGAATATCCGTAAGTGCGTTTAAAAAAGACTAATGATAGAAGGGATGTTTAGATGATTTTTTTTGTTTTTTATTACTGCAAAATCATCATGCAAACGTTGGCATATAAAAGGTTTCATACAGCCCTAGTTCCAAAATGATATAAAGATATGCAAAAATATATTCAAGGTAGACATACATGGAGAAATAAGTAATGAGAGCAGTTTGCTATGAGTCACCCAGCGTATGCAGTGTTACTGAATTTCAATTATTGTAATAAATTGTAATGGCAGCAAATAAAAATTATAATCCTGCTCATGGGTGATTTAACCTATCCAGATATAATGGGGGAAAAATTAACTACTAGCAAAAGGCCATTTTAAAGGACAGCAACCAATTTCAAATGGCTGGAGAACTAATTAGAGGTTGAAGTCTGATAGACAGTATGCTATCTAATAGGACTGATACATATATACAGATTTCTCATGAATAATGATCGACATAACACTAGTTGAGGTTTTTAAAGGAGTTGTATATATAGTAACATTTTAGAGGTGTGGTTCGTCACTAAGCATGACCCTTTTATGTCAGGGACGTTTTCTAACAGCCATTTCCGATGTCCCACACCAGCGATTGTTCCTGCCCCATTGGAGAGAGGGAATTAAAGATCCCCAGGAGTTAGCCCTAGAGCTGACAAGTATTTCCCAACCCCAACTCTTATCCTAATCCTCACCCTAACCCTCCCCTTCCATTACCCTAACTCGCCCTTCCCCGTAGCCTGACCCTAAGTCTCCCCTTCTATACTGCATCCCCTTTACAGAGATTAACCCTAAGTCTCTTCTTCTAAGATAGATTGCCTCCTTGTAGCCTAACCTTAACACTCCTCTTCTAAGCTATATTCCCTCCCCGCAGCCTAACCCTAAGACTTCTACACTAACCTGTCCAGTCATGTGCTGCGGCAGGTGTGCAGCTAGTATACTTTTCATTGATTATAAAAACTTTCTAATTACGCAGATTTTTTAAATAAAAACAGCTGACAATTAGCCGCAAATGGAACCGCATTTTAGACACCAAATATAATCAAAATGTACTTTTAAATAAAGGAACAGACATAGATAGTTCCCCTGGACTGGGAGTTGAATGCTTTAGAGCTCAGGTTCATATGTTGATGGTGGCTAGCATATTATTTGTTGAAGATTTTATTAACACGTGACAGCGCTTACCAGTCACAGTACTCTACATAATTTCTTTTTACTGTGATATACATTGTATATATAATACTTTAATAGATGTGATGCGATTGAATGTGACTCTGAAACATATTGAAGAAAATAATTTGGTAACAGATGTTCAGCCTAGTTGAATAAAGTGCCAGTAATGACTAAAATAGGTGGCTGGAGATGAGGTGGTATGTATAAACGGTAACGGTGATAAAAACAGAAGACAGTAAAAAACATTCTATTTATAGCCGTTACTGGGAATGACATACAAAATGGATGAATGATTTAAATGAAACATCTGGAACAGTTAAATCTCTTGTACCCATTTTTCTTAAAAGTGGTAAATGACACGTATGAACAACACAAACGCTTACACACACTCATCCACCCAAAAGCAGACACTAAATCGGTTTAGTCTGTGACTAGAGGTTGTATACATTTCACTTCAGGCATGTCCATCTAACACAACCAACAAGCAAAGGCAGTGCACAGCAAATCACTTTGGTATTGCAACTGTGCTCCTATCTGGACTAAGGAACATTCTTTAAAACATTCTTTAAAATGTAAACATATTTTCTGCTAAAATATTGCCTAGACTTGTTGGCAATCTGAAAAAATAGTAGGTAAAAAAAAATCAACACTTTTAATAAATACTAGCTTTATTTTAAATAATTACATTTCATTACTATTGGTGTGAGCTTGTTGTGACTGAGAGACTGCAGACTGAAAATTGTGTCATTGCTAGACAAAGAAGCCCACCAATGACAGTTCACAAAACCATCCCAAAATGATCATTTCAGTTTGTAGACAGCGGGCCATATTCAGAGATCCGTTTTTAAAGGAAGTTCTGTGCGTGTTTTTAGGATCGAATCAACTGAGCATGCATAGTAACTTTATGTACACAGTTTACGTTAACTATACGCACGGAAGCGCCTAACGGATGTACATGTGAATCTCACTTGGGGACATATGCACGGAAATCAGACATACGGGAAAATTTACATAAAAGTGGGTGGGGGAGGCAATAAATGAACGTATGGAGGCGCGGTTATCAAGAATTGCACGGACAGAGCACATATATGCATGTAAGTACACACGGAAAAGAAGAGAGTGGTTTATGGACACCTATGTTACAGACCGCATGTCTGGGAAAGGGGAGTGTCAGGTTTGTTGGTGGGTGTTACCTTGCTCCGGCCGTGCATATAATTGCGTACTTTAAAAAAAAAATGGATCTCTGAATACGCCCCAGCATCATGTTTGCTATTTTGTAGTGGTGCTATTTTTGCTCTTTTTTCCTCTTGGTAATGCGAAATATTAGCTGTCCAGAGAAGCTGACATTTAATATCACTGATCAAATAAATTCTATAAGCATGCTGAAAAGTCAGCTAAAGCTTGAATATAAGTATTCAATTATTTGTTGAATAAAAGTGAAGGATAAAATTCAGTAGTACTTAGTAGGGGATTACATGCTCTTTAAAACAAGGAGCTAATAGGGACAACTGAAATCTAAAAATAATTACATTTGCAATATTCATGCAAAGTTCAAATACTCCAACTGGTGTCTGAAAATAGGAGTTGGAAGAGAATTCTTATTAAATACAAACCAAAAAATGAGCTACATCTGGACACCAGCTGTTTCACTGAAATTTTCTTTTTAATGCAGAACCTCTACAATCTGTTCATAAATATGTTATTATTAATCAATGAAATACTTTGTTTCTTAAAAGTGTAGTCTTTCAAACGCATATGTACATTCCACTGAATATTTTTTGTTTTTAATTGATAACTGCAAGTGAACTGGTTATTATATTAAACAAATTAATTATTTAAGGCTCCACACTGTAGACAGAATGATTCCATATTTTGTGTGCAGAGAACAATATGGACAGAGCAATGTATCATATGTGTAAGGTAAAATTATGAAACATTATATACCTTCACTAACCAGGACCTTTGCCTGAATAGGGGGGGTTTGGACTCTGCCATGTGTGCAGTGTGGTTGTTAGTCAATGACTGCTCTGCTCTGCTCGGTCAAACGATGGCAGTTTAAGACAGCACATGCTACTCTATGACTGCTGAGCACAGTTTATAAATACATTGCTAGCATCTGACAGATGCGGCCCACTCTCCCCTCTCTGCCAGGAGAAAAGCTGTAAGCTGCTGGCAATGTATTTATAAACAGCATTCAATACTTATAGACTGAGTTCCGAGCACCGTCATAAGCTGCCAGCCTCTGGCAGCCTAGAATTTCATGGGTGCATGGTAGGCATGGGTGAATGCCTCCTAGAGTTCATGGGTGCAGGGTGAGAGGCTGCCATGGGCACCCAAATGCTGTCAGTTAGGCTGCTGCAGGGACGGCAGATGAGGATGCTTTTGGTAATATCAGACAGCTATATAATATGCCATGGGCCCCCTCTGCTCTGGGACATATATTAGTCACACACAGTTCTCCTATGGTAGTTACACCACTGACATTGACTCATTCCTCAGTGTCTTTCCATTTTGCCTTATTCTGCTCTATAGATTGTTCTCTCACAAGCAGAGAGTTTTGCCCCATGCCGTGCTAGAAGTTCAGAATATGAAGAAATGTTAGCAGAAACTGTGGGATTTGGGACACAGCCACGGAGCCCCACCCCTATGTGATGTCACATAAGGGGCAGGGCACCGTTGACCTACTTTAACAGCGGGCCCATCAATGAACAACTCTGAACAGCAAGTATTGGTAGTAAGATACTGCTGTTACCTGCTGCTGCAGAGCTAGGTAACTATCAGCGGGCCCCCATCAGCTCCAAGCCTGGAATAATAGTCCCGACTGTGCCCCCTGATGGCGGCCCTGAACATTGCTATCAATTCTAATACCACAGCAGACTAAAAAGGCTAATTAATGTTCTCTGCAGGGCCTTTTTTTATAAGCCCTTGTTAAATTACCTTCCATTCTGAATATAAGTTCCTAATCATGTTCCACTCACTGACTGAGCAACACCCTCTGAATGGACACCCTTAAGAATCAACTGTGGGCAGTATCTATGACTGCTGTCTCTACCCAAGAGCACAGCGCCCAGCAACGTGTAGTATAGAAAGCAAGCATTAAACTTGCAGGTGGTATGAGGAAGGAGGTGGCACTAACAATGTATTACAAAAATAAAAGATGATAGAAACCAGTTGCAATGGATTGCATCCGTAACTAAACAAATTTACTCCACAAATAATTTGCAAGCCTAATGGATTTGAATCACTACTGTATCTCATAAGCTATAGGGCTTAGGACAGTATCTAGCGGAGAGTGAACTCTCCCATGCATAAAAAGTGTGACTTACACTGCCATAAGGGAGCAATAATCACTCCAACAATTTGAAATGCTTCCCCCCCATCCACCTACCTTAGCATGCGGAGGGGAACAACATCCCCTTTCTACATATATGTGCCCTTCAGTCCATAGAGCCAACTTACACACTTTGGGCTGGATCCAGACTTAAGTAAATGCTTGAAATTAAGAGAAGAAAGTTGCTCCTGGGCAAAACCATGTTGATCTCAGTTAGTTGTATTCTTTACATGCAGGGATATATCTTTGAATTACTTACTGCACACAGATACTGACCAGCTTTACTTTTACCCTGTTATTTAGACTTGGGATAGGAAACATCACCTCTTAACTCTAATACTGCTTGCAACAGATGAAATATGACTCCCCTGCAATCAACATGGCTTAGTCCAGGAGTAACTTTCCTGTCTTAATTTCAAGCACTTACTTAAGTCTGGATCCAGCCCTTTGCGTGCATAAGTGGGCTAACTGTAATATCTCTGGATCCGGTCCTTAGAAATTAAATATATTTCTAATTGACACACATTTTTATATTAAACAATGCAAAAGGGCTTAGTACCAGATAGGCACAAGTAACAGCAACCTGTGCATTTATAAGCTATGGAACAATATCTAAACCGCTTGAAACTTGATAGCTTATATATTAAATACTTAATTTGTTCACACCTAATACAAAAGCAAGAATAATAATGTCATACATATGTAATAAATAGACTGTGCACTATTTGGCGCTTGATATATATATTCTTTTTGCCCTAAATTCTTTTCCCTAGAAAAGGTTATTAATATATAAAAATGTCAAAAATCTAGTGCAGAAAAAGAGGTCCTATAAAGCGCATTAAAATATATTAACACGTAAAGATGTACTGTAAATGGGAAAATGTTGATTTACAATTAGCATCATCCCACATAAATTCAGAAGTTCCCAGTTGAGAAAGAAACTTTACATAGAAAACTTTCTTTCTGTTTGAAAATCCCTGTGTGTTCTATTAAAGCACTGAACTCTCTTGAATACAAGGACATTCTTTTTTCACTGCTGAAACATTTCTTTATTCCACATGTATTTTCAGAACAAATCATCTGTTTTGCAGAATGGCTTATTTTATATCTAGAGGGCAGTGTGCACAAGAATAATTTCTCCACTGTACTTGTCAAATATTCATGTATTAATAGCAATGAGAGTGGCTTGCAAAGTATGACACAAATCCATACATACCTTTGTTAAACCCTGAAGGGATTTGCTCCTCACCTTGCAAAGTTCTGCCGGTATGTATGAATAGATTCCCTGAAGCCATTTTACACTAAGTGGAGACACCATACAAGGGTCGATGGAATCTTCAATAAGCCTGTAATATCTACGGAATGAAAATGCAGTGTGAGAACAATTTCAAAAGCCTTGCTGGTATTTCAGCAGATATTATGAATAGACAAGATTTCTATTTTTTTTTCTTCTTCAAAAATATAAATTTAAATTAAAAATGATAGGCTTTGCAAACTGTCACCGCTGTGCTAGACTATGCAAAAAAACCCTTATAATAAAAGTTATTCTTAATAATATAGTTCAGCCTATGATAACAGATTGACTTACTATTCCCTTGATTAATGTTCTTCACAGTAAGCGATGCCTCGATTTGAGCCATTCTAATTTAAGCTAATTATTTCTTCACCCTGCTGTCAATTAGGTTCAATTTCACAATATCAACAAGTTTAGACTTTAACTGAATTTGCATAATAAAATTATAAAAATCCTTTTGGAGGACATATGCTAATCAAGATGCTATGGAACAAAGTAAAACAAATAAAAATGGTAACAGCACTTCTAGCTCTTTATAACAGATTCATTTCTTTTTACATTATATTTTCCTTACAAA
The DNA here is from genome assembly GCA_011038615.1 of Limnodynastes dumerilii. Taxonomy (NCBI): domain Eukaryota; kingdom Metazoa; phylum Chordata; class Amphibia; order Anura; family Limnodynastidae; genus Limnodynastes; species Limnodynastes dumerilii. The sequence continues at coordinate 196,079 of WWET01001694.1, read as the reverse complement.
AGCATTCCTCACTTTACTCTGTGTTTTATTATGTATGATACATTGGGGTCTATTTACTAACTTTATTTTCATGCCATAATGCCCATTATCATTTGAAAAGGAGTATTATCATATGAAAATGAAGTTTTTAATATTTACAGACAAGGGATTGCCATGGAAAATAGTAGTTTCCATGGCGATCAATGTAAATATTGGGGGTCTCCTCTAGTCGGACCTGCGGTTTGTAATATTTACAAATTCCAGGAGCAGAGTTTTCCCGACGTAAAACTAATGCTATCTCAGGATGGCGTTAGTGCCTTTATCCCAGCGATGTCCCCATATTGCCCCCTTTTCCTCCGCCTACTAGCTGTTATTAGGGGGAGGAAAAGGGGGTATGTATGGGGACACTGCTGGGATAAACCAGTGTATTTTTTTAACCTAAAAATAAATACATATAAATATTAATTACTGTAAAAAAAATTAAGAAAAACTTTCCTGTCCGGTAGACACGTCCGACTCTGAAGATTTCAGAGTCCCGATATGAAGACACTGCGCATGCACAGTGTTTTTCATCCTGGGACTTGAAATTTTCAAAGACCCGCAGAGGAGTCTCTGTGCATGCGCAGGACTTCATTCATATGAAGTATGAATGAAGTCTCCTGCGATGAGCCCAGAGAGCATTGCGGGATTTCATAAGGCAGGTAAGGTAACAAAGCTGCCAGGCTCACTGCGAAAAAATGAAACTAATCGTAAATAGAGCCCAATATCCTTTAAGTGAAATGTGTAGACAATGTTTTATAGTTATTTAGATTAAAATATCTATCCATGAATATATTTTTATGTATATGTTTGCTTGTTTTAAAAACTTGGTCCATGGGCCACATTTACTAAGCTGATGGAATGGAAAAGTGGAGATGTTGCCTATATCAACCAATCAGCTTCTAGCTGACATTTTCTAGTATGTAATAGGAAAGTGAGAGCTAGAATCTGATTGGTTGCTAGGGGCAACATTTCTTTTTCTGCAGCTCAGTAAATCTGGCCCCATATATATTCCATAATCCTACTGAGCTTCTGGTTTAGCTTTAGTCCTCGACTGCAAAAAGGCTATAAGGAGCAAAGTCATTTCTCAGATAAAACATGGAATTGACTTGAAGTGCACCACCAAGTACTCCATAGGGATGCAACAAAGATTGGGCTGAGTGTATTCTTATTTTTGGAATGCACTTTTCCAACAAAAGAATGCTGCTTTAAATTAGAGTGAGTTTAACTACTGTGAGACTGCCTATATCCCTAAATTAGAGAGTAAATCCTGGTAGAAAAATTGAACCAGTTTAACTTCATTAGAAAGAAATCTGTTTCATACATTTCCATAAACCATTCAATATTTCTTGGTTCAGTTTTATACAAATGATGAGCTCTGGGTAGAAATAAGATAATGTAGGTTCAACTAACTTGGGAATAGACCTGCAGCTCAACTACTCCATTGTCAACCCTATGCACAGTCAAATTGCAAACCACACTGCACATATTTTATTGCACATTGAGAATGTTATCTGCAGGTTCCCTTCAGTGCCTGCTGTATTTAACTGAATGACAGCGGATAGCCAATTCTTGTCCACCTCCAAGGTTCACTACGGTTCAGTAACGTTCTAACATGAGAGGATCTGGGAGACCTTACAGGATGATTGTGCATAAGAGCAGTGGTGTGTAGCCATACAAGGCAGCATCAGCTGAGGTTTTGTTTTTTTTCTAGCCTCTGTCAATTGCCTGGTTTGTCCATCTCAAAAGGTGGACACTCTCAAGAGTTACTGTATTGTAAAACTACTTTCACAAACCTGCTGTACAGCTATATTTCTCCAAAACAAGTTAATATAGAGATAACATAAAATTAGCTGTCATGCCAAAACATGAAAAGCTGATGCACTAATGAACTGTTTTGCACTTTAGTAAGCATTGTCATTTTATGATTGTGAGTCAGTAAATTTACAGATGGCTATAAAATTATGACACTTACTCCTTTGGTATTGTATAGCACTTTGAACCCATTAATGATAAACTTTTTGTTATAGGTGTTGCTTCTGTAGTTTTAGGTAAATTTAGAGATAGAAAAAAATAGAAAGCTCAGAGTCAGTATTTTTAAGGAACAATTAGATAAAAAATCTAATTGAAATAATAGATAGATAGATAGATAGATAGATAGATAGATAGATAGATAGATAGATAGATAGATAGATAGATAGATAGATAGATAGATAGATAGATAGATAGATAGATTTATGTAGCATCAAATGTTTACTTGTTATAATAACTATTTAGGTAATAAAGTTTACTAGTTTAACTAGAAATACAATAAAAAAATGAAACTATGAACTGTTACCTTTATTGGTTTATGCAGAATTACAGAAATGCACCCCAGGTGGTATTGGTAAAGAAATATAATATTTCCATATGGCAGTGTGGCTAATCACTGGTCTACCATATACTGATTGGGACTACAGTTGATGTTTAAGCAGAGGACTAGAACATGTAAGAAGATCAACCATTCGACAACAAAACTAGAGTAAGTAAGCAGCAAGTAAGTTTGGTAGTCAACAATAAATATGTTATTTTATGTATGTTCTGATGTTGACCAAAAGTAAGAGATAATAGATAACAGCAGATAACACTATATGTATTTGCCACACATCATGTCATGTTATGAGTTACTTATCTAAAATTAAAAGTTCTAGGTAGCAGAGAAAATAGACAGCACATGAACTCAAAAAAGTTTAATTGGAGGTTTCCAGCCTCTAACATACTTACCATAAAGAAGCCAATGCAAAAGTAAAAAAAAAAGATATCTGTTCCTAGTTACCAATATTAAGAATAGCACCAAGCAAATGTATTACCAGCAACTCAAAATGGCCGCACGTGCACTTTAGATACTTCCCTGCTGGCAGAGAATTACATCTCCCAGCATGCAGTGGGGAGAAAGGAATGAATATCACAAAGCAAAGAATGTGACATTAAAGAAAGGAAGATATATTATAATACTCAACTCTTTCTTAAAAATGTGTTCAATGATGTATTCAAGAGTGCTTAAACCAATACCTTTTGGCCCTGATAGGATTAGTACCTCACACTCAGACACAAAAGTCATGACTCTATAAGGGGCATAAATTGATTTAGACTGGTGATGAACTGAGAACCAATATGGGATTTACATAAAAAGTAACTGCAGACTGGAAGAAATAGAATGTTTGCACCCACTACTTAATTGTGTGTTTTTGAGCATATTACCTATTTTGGCAAATATCAATTTTAATTAGAAATACACATGAAATTAAAAGGAATGTTTTAAATGTTATACTATTTGCAATCTACTTATAAAGCCCTAGCTATGCAAATATGCATGTTTTCCAGGCTGTTTAGTTTTTGTGTTAATAGGTCAGATCCGGACTTTTGGGACCGGGTTCAGAGTTTGAAAATAAGACCAAGTTGAATTTTCATGTAAAATCAACATAATTTAATTCTTGCATGCAGGGAGAACACTTTTTTGCTTTTACTGCAAGTTTTACTTTTAAACTGTTATTTAGTCATTAACAAGGAAATATCTCTTAATCCTAATACTATTTGTAACAAATGACATTTGCTTCACCTGCAAATCAACATGATTTTGCCCAAGTGAAACATTTTCACCTGTTAGGAAAAAGCAAACAAGGGGGATTTATTTATTAACAGGTTTTAATATAGCGCTATAAGATTATGTAGTGCTTTAAAGAGAATATTTAACATTCACATCAGTCCCTGCCCCATTGGAGCTACATTCTGTGTTCCCTAACACAGACATACACACATACACTAGGGCTAACTATTCAGCAGCCAATTAACCTACCAGCATGTTTTTGGAGTGTGAGAGAAAACCAGAGCACCAGGAAGAAAACCAGAGCACTCGGAAAGAACATTCAAACTACACACAAATAAGGCCTAGTCCGGGAATCGAACTCATGACCCCAGTGCTGTGAGAAACAAACGCTACTCACTGAGCCACTGTGCTGCCTCCATTCAAACACACTGCATGTCAATGTTTTCAGGTTTCACATCATGATGAGAGAATGAGAGTTAGCTAAGAACCATGCTGCGCAGAGTAAAAGCGGTTGTCAAAGCCAAGTAATAGCAAACCTATTAAGGTCGGAAATAGCTAAGGGTCGGACTTGTGAATCGGACGGGGAAGATTCGGACCCTAAGTGTGGCGGAAATATACACACCTAAGGATTTGCATAGAAATGGGCTCATCATTGAGATGAGGGAAAGTGGGCGCACTTACAGGATTAGGCAACTTTTTTTTTAGATCATTTTCTTTAAACATTCGGATGACTTTTGCAACTTCTACAGTTGTCATTACACAGTGACTAGGGAAATACAGACTGTCAACAGAAAATGACACAAACCTGCCGCTGATGATTAATTCATTGTCATTGCTACATTTGCATCTTTTTAAATATGACATATTGAGTGACTGACAAAAGTCAACCAATCAAAATCAATGTTGCTTA
>WWET01001694.1:171650-185222 GCA_011038615.1 Limnodynastes dumerilii | reverse complement strand
AAAGCATAGGTTTCTTTAAACTTTGCCTTCACCATTCTACCCAGTGGTCATCTTGTGTTACTGCAAAACAGCACAATCTGAATACTGCGAAACTCTTATTATGGTATCTGACTGGAAGTACTGACTTAAAGCCACTCCTGGATTGAAGCTTGTGTTCTGTCCTGTAAGAGGCTATTTAAAACATAATATATTATTGTAGGTGAACCCTCTTGCTTTTTGACATAGTTGTTACACCCATATGGGCTGGCTGCAGATATAGTGTAGCAAAGTTACTATGAAATCTTAAAGAAATGACTCCCTTTACTAAACAAAAAAGACCTACATGATAATGGAATAAAAGCATTTCAAAGAGAAATAAAATGTCATAATGATTAAATCCTAATTACTTCTTGCATGAATGATTACAGTTGATATACCATTTTGAAGATAATAGCTCATTTTATATTTGGTTCATATTTTATGTCAATAGGCATATCTTTATTGTTTCTACACATTCATACTGTTAATTTTTCATTGGATGTACAAAAATACCCCCCAAAAAATACCACTATTTCCAGGTTAAAAAGAATGGTATTGTTCTGTAATATAAAAGGAACAGTCCATTAGTGAAATGGATGTTCCTCGTCTCAGGTGGGTTTCGTGCTGAATTTCTTCAGCCATACCCTGCTGATTGATTGATGTAACACGGCTAGGTAATGCAGATCCAAAGTTCCCTTTCATAATGATGGAGGAGACCAAAACATTCATGCTGGGTACACATTAATCTTTGCATAAAAAATAAATTAGACGAGTTATGCTTACACAGAGCTGCAGTCCTTCACCCTCATTCGCCTCTGTCATTTATGACTTTAACACTTAGCGTGCAATTGCTGTTGCTGCTGTACTGAAGGGAAATTAATAAATACTGGACTAAATAATGGGCTTAATTAGAGAATCTGGAAAGATTTAGGTGTCTGCATTGTCTCCAGACATTTTTGGAGAGGACAAACAGAAAACAAAATTTAGACTTGTAAAACTGAAGATTTAGTGTTGAATGCAAGAAGCATTCATGAAATATTATAAAGGGCTGTTTGGCACAATGGAATGACTGTTCTTCGAGGAGCACTATGATTTGGTTATGTCTGTCCTGAAGCACATATCTCATCAACTTGCAGGCATTTAAAATGTGACATTTTAACATAATCACTTGCAGCCAGCTACACGTATTGTAGCAATAGGACATAGAACAATCACTTGAATAAAGGCTTATATGAACAGTTGCCATTATGTTAACTAAATTGTTTCGATCACATTATTCTTCTTAGCAAATAGTTGACATTTCCCCTTTTGCACATGGAAATGTGTATTTTTTTTATCTTTATGCAGAAACCTGCTGTTACTGTGGTGGGAATGAATAATTGCCTTAGTATTGGGCTATTATATTTAATCATCTTTATTGTAGACTGCAAGGGGCTATAATGTTTTTCGAACCAATTGACCTTGATAAGCAACAGGGCTTGCTGCTCTTTTGCACAAATATATGTCAGATCCAGCAATTGTTACACACTCAACCTAATTAGAAAGATTTATTGCATTGCATGTAGTTTGCATATCCCTCAGATTTGTATAACCCCCACCTCCTTTCTGTATCACATTGACCTGCAGTCTGACAGAGATCAAGCAGTCCTGAAGATATCTCAATGCATTACATAGGTTGTTATTCTGCCCATAGGCATAGCAACAGCAGCAATGAATACTCCTTTAGAGGCACAATCACATGTTATATAATATATATTATTTTACTATAAATATTATTGCTTGTTCTATATTACTCTCTTCAACACACTGTACTCGTGTAGTTTATATAGTATTATGTCAGGTCCCTTAAGATACAACAGTATACATCAAAGAATCCTCCCAATAACAGTTCCTATCTATTTTTGTGACCAGCTTCCCTTCACAATAGTTCAACATTGTAAGTACCTTCAAGTAAAAGATATGTTCCAATAGCAGTTATCACTCCTAGTATGTGAAGAGCTAGGAAGCACACAAACCATTTACTGCTGAATTACATTTTACATTTCCTTATTATAGAAGACAAAATAAAATCTAATCTAATAAATGAAATGCAATATACCTAAGTTTCCATTACATCATTTAACCTGATTTTGCCACTCCTATCATTTCATGCAATGACCATACAATCAACTAATTTTGTCTGTGACAGGTGAGTGACAACTAGCAACCAATTGCATTAAACATGTATTGATTAAAACCTAGCCAAGAATAATGAAATTTGTATAAAGATTTAAAATTGCCAGGATTAAGGATAAAAATATTTCTAAGTATTGAAAATGGCAGTGTGCTATCCGTAGTGTCTTAAAACCAATAAATTCACTTAAATCCCCTTCCATCCCCATTGGTGTGAAAGATAAATTAAAAAGATTAGATCATTCTATGTCAATCACAAAAGGCTTTATGGGACTACAATCCCCCATATCAGCTTAATACCTATAACAAACGCTAACCCTTTAAATAATTGAACAGGTTTCTTTATGTCTCATAAACCATATAAAATGACTGCTTAAATTAAAAGAATATTAATTTATATATTTTTGTATGCATAATAAGCAAAGCAAAGCTTTTCAGCCACAGGTAATACTTAAATACTATGTGCTTTCACAGATTAAAATCAGTTTCTATTGTCTATAATGATTGCACTACATTTCTTTTAGAGTTTACATCATCTTTGCGTATGTATATATATATATATATATATATATATATACACACACACACACACACACACACCCACCCACCCACAGGCACCTACACACAAACACACGCACATACACACACATACACACAAGCATAGTATACTTGTTATAATATAAATTACTCAAAATCTGTTGGGCATTCAAATAATGACGTCTATCCGTAGTGGTACCATCTGAGACTTGCAAAAAGCCTCATTAATTTTTAAAGTATGCAACCTCAGTACAGTTTACAGAGTGTAAACATAATCACATAAGAAACACTGTTGTTTAATATTGCATATGCGCTCTGAACAACAATGTTCATATGTCATATAATGCTGGTTATTAAGCATGCTTTTTAACTAACGACTTTATAACAGCATCTTGCAAAAAGAAAGGTCTTATAGGTTTTTTTTTAAAAACCAGCCTAGTTCCAAGGCTCAATGTGTCTCATTGTGCTTGTTCAGAAAATGCTCACAGCCTGATTTCACTTGTGTATTAGAAAGTTATACTTGTTTATAGAACAATGCACATTGAAGAGAGTAAAAGTAACTTGATATTCGACTTAACATGAAAATCAGCTTCCTTGCTTAGAAATTAAATTCTAAAATAGAAAAAAACCCTGTGTTCTCAGTTGTGCTACCTACATTCTGTCTTGCCAACATGAGATTGTATCTTTAATGTGTATTACTGTGTGCCTATTACAGCTGTGACACTAATCGTCCTTTGCAGTGCAATTGAAGGGAGGAGGAGGAAGAGGGAAGCAATAGCCTGCTGACTTGTAGACTGGGAACCAAAACCTCAGGCCAAGTCAAGGCTGAATGGAAATGACACCAGTAAAAGCTTCAAAGTTCTGTCCTTCATCAAGAAGGTATGCAGCAGTTTTTTTCCTGCCTTTTAATGAAAAGTAGACTGTTATTAGAAATTCTCGTTGATCATTGTGTAACAGAGACAGACCTTATAAAGATTGCTGGTGTGTGCCAAGAAACCCATAAAGCGTACAGGTAACTATTGTTCCAGAGACAGACATGAATCCAGCCAGTTCAGGCTTTGACAGATCACAGCAAGCAAAAGCCCAGGTTTTCCTTTTAAGTATTGATTTACTATCTGGGACACTGCTACTGTATATTTCTTAGCCATTGAAGCACAATAGCTGTGCAGTCTGATAAAAGCCAGTAGAACAGTACTCTGCTCAAGGCGTTAACAATGGCTTTAATAAGTATAATCCAGCTGTTGTGTTTGTACTTCTTGGTTATATGTATAAAATTAGCTACTTTTTTGATAATATATAAATAATATAGATAAACAGATAAATTAAAACATAAAATACTAATGTGATTTATCCTAGACTTTAGCCTTTATTTTTTATTATATGGTGATGTTTACATTTTATAGCAAAACATTGTGTCATAAGACACTGGAAGAAAATATAAGAATGTGGTATATAATATATATGTAATATGTAATAAAACTCACTTTATTTTGGCTTTACTGCAGAAAAAGATCCAAATGTGTTTTAACTTATCCCTAGTCTTGATCATGTGATTAGCGATTCATAAGAAATATAATTTAAAGTTTTATGTTTAAACAAATAAAGCTGATATTATGATGGTTCTAAACATCAACATTGACATGTACAGGTAGACAACTGTTATCTGCAACACTCCTTGGCACATTAAGAAAATATTCCTCCTTGAAATAACACATTAATTGGAAATAGCTCAGTAATCTTAAAGCATGACTTGCTTTTTTGGCAGATATTTAAAATATATAATATATTATAAAATAAACTGATCACATAAGCTATAGCGACAGGTCATGACAAATGTTGTCAGAAAATATTGTAATTGATTAAAATATGCTATTAATTAAATTACCTCTTTAGCAGAACACCAGATTTCCCATCATATTTACAAGAGATTACATTTGTAAAACACGCAGGCATTTTGTTTATATGTATTTGTATAAACTGTCTGTCAATATTATTCAGCAAAATGTTAAATACAATCTGTGATTAAAATAGACTGAATCATAAGTGACATGGAACATAAAATTGCAATTAAAAAACATAAATGCATACATTTGCTTCTCTTTGTGAACACAGTGGTGTGCTAACACATTGTCCATCTGTGACCAGGACATAAGCTTGACACTTGATTTCAGTATTATAACCCCAAGTAACCTTGCGTTATTTCAGGCTTGCACTTTCTCTCACTCTCTAATGCTGTCTGACAAGCAGAAGCAGGTATTGAGAAAGTCGATCAATGTGAGCAATGCCATCTACAAATGATGCACAGACTGACAGATTTACATAGAATAATCATAATACTACTGTGTTTATATTTGGTATATTGTCCTCTTCCTATAATTACAATACTTTAAAAAGGCACCCAGTGGAGAGATTCTTTACAAATCACATACACAATGGAATTATATACCTGGTCTCTTGGTATAGCTCATGTTAAGAAAAAAAACAACATACATTCATTCAGTTTCATTCCAGATAAAGGATTATCTCTGTAGGGATGTAATTTAATCCCACTGTGCTTCCACTTTACTGTTTAACAAGACCCTCTATTATGCGTGCCCACACTTTTTAGTTAGTTTGTGAAAATAATGTGGTGACAAGTTTCCTCATTACAACTAATCCAAAATGGGGATTAATGATTATTCCCACTATATCTAGTAATTATGCTTTAAAGCATATGTTTACAGAAAGATGGAAACTGCAGGGGAAAAGTCCATTTATTTAAATTATTATTCTGATTACCCTTAAAACGTTGAAAAGGTATGGAAATGAATGTGGACATGTATGTTTACATGTTGCTTTAACTTCATGTTAGAAACACATTTTCTTTACACAGGCATAAATTAAAATTCAAGGAATAAAATTGGTAAATCATCAATAATAAAAAAAATATTTTAAAAATTCCAATATTTAGATTTTTCGGAATCAGTGTTTGTAATTCACAAAATGTGTTTACAGCACATGGGATATAATGAATATGCCCTGAACTTAGAGCTGTGTTGTTTCAGGGAAGGTGGCTTCCTTAGACACTCACCTCTGTAGGTGCTCTTCACTAGGTGTAGTCGGTCTGCTGAGGCCATGTGTAGAATAGGTGGATGGAGGGAAAAGCACATTAAGAGCTGTCCTTGTAGCTGTATCATATTCTCTCCAGTCCTCTGCAGCACAACCTTCAATGAAAGTTCAATATAAAATACGGCATTGATAAAGAAAGATTCAAATGCAAGTAAAAGGTTTACGAGCAATATATATTTTGATAAAGTAAACAGAAGTTGAAAAAATAGAATTGTTTACATTTAAACCCTCTGAAATCTTAAAATAACCAGGCTAAGTATAAAAATAGAATATTTTTTATTTTTAAGAATAAAAATACACTTTAAAATAAACACTATTGTAAAAAAATAATTTAATTTAATAAACAGCATTGTATTAGATAATGTAATCTTTTACTTACCAAGATTTTTCTTGTCTCTCTTCTGGAAAGTATTTGCAGGGACTGGATGGCTTTCAGGCTGAGTGGAGGAGTGCTTAGTTCCCTCTGTTTCTCTCTTCTGTTCTGTTGCAGGTGTAATGGAAGAATGACTGGCTTTGTCTGGAGATAAAGACAGTGGTCTGTGTAAGCCAAGGCTTTTTGCATTGTCTGATGCTGTTGGAAGAACTGGCAAACTCCTTTGGGCAGACAGGTATTTGCTGCAGTCTGCAATCCAAACAGGTTCATTAGTGCTCTTATAATGACAGTCTCCTTGGTTTCTCTGTCTCAGAGTGTCTGTGCACTGAATCGAGGGATGTCTCTTCTCCTTAGTATTTATTTGCTTCTGGATTGGAGGGAGAGGTTCTGAGTTTCTCTGTCCAAGATCAAAGGCAGTCATGCAATTGGATGATACCCTGTTTCCTGACTGCCATTCAGTTCCCTGGGTTGCTGCATTGCTGGAAAAGTCGCAGTGGTCTTCATTCCAGGACCCAGGAGCTCTGTGTGATTTAAAAAATAATCATTTAAGAAGCAGACTAGCTTTACACTCCTCCCCTCATCACATTCTTGTTTTTTTTCCTAGTGCAAAACAGTAACTACTTCTGCAAAGGGATCACTTCATATAACCAAGGTCAGATGATTTGGAAATAGCTTAATCTGTGATAACAAAACATTAATGATAACATCATACAAATCTATGAATTTTATTTCCCTGCAGTCACAAACATCAGACATTTACTCTAAAAAGAAAGCTGTTAGATCCTTTCTCCAGTTTCCATAGTGATTTCATTTTTCCCCCTTTTATCACAGATTGGCTGTAGAGCTTCTAGCCTTTGTTGTTTAAAAGGCTTATGGCACCAACTGTCAATATAAAGAATGAGTAAACACAGTACAGTGAACACTGCCAATTGTAGCTGGGGCATTCAGAATGGAAGAAAATATAAGTAATATAAGGTTTTGTGAGAAAAAGCAAGCTTTCTGTGATACTGTGCATATATTGAAACACACAAGCCCACACCTTAATATATATCACTTTATACACAGATAAACAGCATAAATATAGTAATGTTACCATATAAAGCATTTTTTAAAAATCCATTTATTGTCCCTGACAATAATGCCAATTACCGAGCTAAAAATGTTACACATGTTCACTAGTAAATGCAATAAGCTTTGCTTATGAAATATATGACTGCAAAGATTAAACATTCCAATTAAATGTGATTTCTAATCCTCACTTATGAGACTAATAACCAGGAGGCTATGTGTGCTTGGTAATAACTTATTATTCAATTCGACCTTAAAGACTTTTCTGAGCAATGAACAATTGGTTTCACATGAAATGTATTGATTTTGTGTCATCATTTGATGTATACTTTATAAATAGCATTCCAACGTTAACTCATTAACACTGACATGAGAATGGGATGGTGCTTTGTGTCATTACATGTAGTCTTTACCTATTACGAACAAACTGTTAAAGTACTACATGGAGAAAATCTTTAAACATTCAGCAATTTCTATTGAGTGCTTTCACTAAAACATTGCATGCTAGCAGTCTACCAAGGGAAACTGATGGAAGCTACTGAGCAAAGCCTATCATTTCTCCTAAGGATGTCAGGGAAGTTGCTTTGTGGAGACAGGCGTTGTGTCTTTGCTGCTCAAAATAACAGAAGAGCTGAAACTGAAAGGGCTTCTAAAAGACTCTCCCCTACATGATTATAGCAGCAATATACAGTGCTCTTGTTTGATCAGCCTGAACATAGTGATTAATAATGGGTCAAATTAAAATGTCCCCTTATACTTTCATTTTAACCAATCTATTTCACTGGGATTTTAAACAGGAACATGGCTGAAATGTTAACTCACAGAAGAAGACAAACAAAGCATATAAGACACACTTAGTGTTAATCATGTGCAAGTGAGTTCAGGGAACTTGGCAAAGTTCAAAACATTACCAATAACCTAAAACATAATGAATACACTGGTAACTTTAATGATCATTTATTATTGCCAAGGCTATACATGCATGTATTAAAGGAGTAGTAAGACTATTAAGACTCACAAGATTGTCCAAAGTCTTACAGATGCAGCCAATACTCTTAACAACACTGCATGTCCTCTGTATAAAAAGGAAATGTGCACTTTTCATAGTTCCTCAAAATAAGAAAACATTACAAAATGCTTATTAATAAATATTAAGATTTTATTTATCACTATGTAAGCTTGTTTAACGTCTGGTATGCATGTTACCTTTGCTCAAGCAAAAGGTGTTCTGAGGAGACCAGCGGGGAAGCCTCACATCACAAATTTACATGCGTTTTGACAAGGTATGGAGGCACATTGTGAAACTGATGTAGTTACAAGACACTAGAGTACACGCCGGAACTTAACTCAAACCATTATTGTGGCAATTAAGTAGTCCACATTAGATCAGTACAGCACAGATCACTGTACAGTACAGTATGATTGTTTGGTATGGATTTAGTGAAAACCGCCACCAAAATGCAGTCCTTGTAATTAACTCCAAAGCCTCTCAGTTATAGCAAAACCACTTGCCAAAGGGTTTACAATGACCATTCAATGAATTCTGCAAAATAGTCCAATCACTGGGAAATGGATATTTTTTTTTCAGAATCCATGTAGCAGGGAAAGGGAATTAGTTTAAATATGTTCCTTATCTGTTCTAGCCTCCAAGGACGTGACTCCAAAGCCAATCATCACTGGGATTAATAGAGTACAGTACTATCAGTCATATAATGAGGTCTTTCTATAACACCATAGAGATGCAAGGTATAATAGAATTTATTATAAATTCCTTTACTTGTCTTCCCTGTTGGCCCACCCGTCACTGTTATAGCCTCAGTACCATAACAATGGGACATAGAGAGAAAGGATATATGGTATGCCACACCATTAGGGTCGGTTATGTGGTGGCAATGGTTATAATCAGTTTGTGTCCAACAGATAATACAGCTGTATACAAATTTCCTATCCTAATTTCCTTCTCCAACCACACCTCAAGTTTTCACATTGTATGGGTTTGTCAGTTCTAAATACAAAGGGCCAAATCGTACTTTGACTGTTTTACATTTGCCGAACCCTACCTTAACTTTACGCTGCATAAGTACTGACCCACATACATGCTACATGGTACGTAACTGCCTAAGGACGCCCATACTGTATCATTTAAATGCCTCACCCCGCCCGAAGCGTAATTACAGGTGTCGTATGATTGGCACGCACCTTCATTCATAGTTATGCTGTTGATACGAGGCTGGTACGTATGTTCAGAGTTACGGGGTGTACCATCTACCATGCGTATGTGCAGTACATACAAAACAGCGTTTTTATGTCAGCGGCTAACGTAAAAACTTAGTTCTGGACCTACGTCCCTTGCATATTCTGTGAAGTATGATTGTTAGGTCTGGGAATGCTATAGAGTTCTTAAAAAAAAAAAAGTAGATAATAAGTTGCTTTGCTCTAACCCTATAAACCCCCATGTTTCTACACAAGGAATTTCTTAGGAAAGAAAATTGTTAACAATTGCAGAAATATTGTATACTTTACGATTAATGTAGTCTATGGAACATGTTTCAGGAAACCAACAGAAAGAGTACCCACCATTTCTACATATAGCTGTACAGGAGACTAGACAGTACATTTTTCCTAATTATGGTAGTCAAAAAAAATATTTGAAAATGAACTAGCAATACATAGTACATGAATCGTTATCACATGTTACAGTGTGTGTAGTGACAACATATACAGATAAGTAACGTTTCATTCTCTGTAAAGTCCCATATGTCCTGATTTTTCCATCAGTATAGCAGTCTGTTTTGGGGGGAGGGGAAAGGTGGGTGCTAATAGGTTGCCTCTTCTAAGTTATATTTGCATAATACTTTGTCAGTGCAATTGATACTCTGAAAAATTATCATTTTTATTTTTTTAGTGACAATTACCGGTATATTATCATTGATATATTAAAGCCCTAAGAGTCAGCCACGTCAGATAGTGCAGAAAATAGAGTAGAGTGTTTTAAAAAGTGTTAATTATTAATGTATTTAATGTATTTATTTTAAAGATAAGCTGAATTGGCAGGGTGCTTAATGGTAAGATGTGTCTGGTCAATATAAATGCATAATATTTGGTGTAATTATATTCAAATATAACAATTATTAAACAGATATATGTGAAAACATAATAAATGTGGTAAAAAAAAAGGTGTCAGCAAATCACATTCTTGTTGCCTGCTTGTCAATTACTGCAACCTAAAAAACATATTAGTTACATGATTAAAGTTGTTAAACCCAAACATCATGGTTAATCAGTGTATTTAATGATAGCATATTCAGTAACATTATTTTAGGGCAAGGAATAATATGTGCTCTGCTGGTTTTCACTACCTATGCAAAACACTTTTCTTTAATTAAATGATGATAAATCTATCAAAATGACATTAATTTATGCAGGCAGAGTAAACATTTAAATGGACAAACCTAAATGCTGTGTGCATGGGGTAAGGAAGCAGCAATGTAGTAGAAAAGAATTTGCATTAAGGTCTAACATATTTTCCAACACATGGCGTCTATTAAAGTGCAGATACGCTGAAGGCCATCTAAAGGTGCACAGGATTTAATCAGCATATAAGGCATTAAAGGCCATATTAGACCCTCCTGTGAGTGATGACACAGATGCAGAATGTTGCTTGTCAAAAGCTTGTGTTTCAATTGATTTTTTTTCCCTACTGGAATCGATCATCATGTCAGGAAGCAGAACTTGTATGATAATAAAAGACTATTTTTATAAAATCCTTGGTAACATTTACGTATTGCAGGAAGAATGACTATGCTCACTTCCAGATTTACTAGCTTTTAAAGGATTCTCCACTAATATCTTGTCAAACCAGCATAACGGATTCCGTGACGTTAGATAAATAATATTTACAAACATGCACACTTGAGGGACACTTTTTCATCTAAGTTAATATGTGCTATCAATTTTGTGGCTTTCAGTCAGTTCATAAGAACATGTAGACATAGCAAAAGTTGAAGTTATTTTCTGATCAAGCACTAGAATGGGGCAACACTGGTTCGCAACCATGGCAGTCTTATGTCACCAAGCATATAAGGAGCCAACGTTTCCATTTTCATACCCATTCCCAGAAGCAGCAGATTGTGGGCACCAACAGGTTGGTAGCAGCTTTAAGAAAGCCCCATGTTGTATTTTTTTGTGTGATAGGAGAACAGGCAAGTGAACCTCAGGAACTATTATTGAGAAAAAGAAAGAGTAATCAGTAGTTAGTAAGTCACCTATATTTTTAGGGGACCAGTTTTGTAAATATTTGGTTAAAAATATGAACACCTTTTTTCTATTTTTCTTAAATTATGAGATATTGGAACATTATATATATTTGTATCTTGACAGTTTAAAAGTGATGACAGCATCTTCGTAGTTAACCAATCACTCTCAGTAGGCCCCTGACCTAAGTCTATTAACACATTTAGCCTAACGATCCTAATAACAAATATTATTAGCCTCAGGCTGTAAGTAATATGTTTCAGTGGCACATTTCTTGTAAGGAAACCTGCAACACAATGCTTGTATGACATTGGTGTCAACTTGAAGGGCAAATAATGCCTACAGGAAGCGTGAACTATTGAAATACGTGACAATTTCACAAAGTCCTTCATCATTGTAATTCAGAGCACTGTGTGAAATAAAAGTGTCAAATCTCTTATGGATAAGAAGGGTGTATATTTCTTTACTAACTGTCTTGTGCATCTCAATGATTTTATTTGTATGATAATATTAATACTTTTAGATGTTTTATACATGAAAAAGACTTACAATTTGCAAACATATTTATTGAATAAGATTGAAAGAATTTTTAACACCTTACTACTTTTACCAGTCTTTTTTTTTAATTTTTTTAACAGTTTTTCTTATTCTTGTTTAAAGAGTTTTGCTAGAAAGCTCTGAGTGCAGTATGTGACACTGATAGTCAGGATGCCGACAGTTAACCTGCCAGCACTAAAATGTTGATAGGGTTAACTAATTGGCATTCTTCTATCTGAAAGGTCCATTATTTCAACACCTGTCAAACAGACTTTCCTAATGTGTTCAGCATTACAATAATCCAAATCCTAACCCAATTCCCAGGGATTGCCTGGCCATCTGTTGCTTCTGGCAAATGCCAGATGAACCGCTAGAGGGATGAGCTGGTACCCTCTGTTGCTGGAGAGAGCCGGCAGTCATTATCAGATGATTCTGCTTCATTGGGGCATGCAAGCAGCTCCGCACAGAAGAGCCCCCTGATGAAGTGGCGAAACGCATAGGTGGGGGGCTGTGCTGATTTGCCTAGTCTCTCTAGTTGCAGTCATGCTAAAGTTTCCCTGAAACTAAGTTTCAGGACTCTGATTGTTCATCTAGATTGTGATGTACTGTACTGCAAATTAATTGCACCCCTTACTTTGAAAAATGGTTTAGCCGAGCTGTACACTTCCACCTAAAAAAAAGGTGTAAGTGCATCTCTGAATGCATCCAAGATTAGCCCCCTTACTTTGAAAAATGGTATAGCCGAGCTGTACGCTTGCACCTGATTTACCCTTACTCCCAAACTCTGAATCCAGGACAAAGAGAGAAGAGTTTACAAGAGAGTGAGACTAATGCTGCTTTCGCATCACCAACTCTGAAAAACCCGGGTTTTTAGACCCAGGTTTTACCAGGAAAGAAATGCAGGGTCAAATAAAAAGACACCTTTTTAAACACCAAAAACCCAGGAAATTCCCGGGTCAGACCCTTTCACATCACCAATGAATTTCCCGGGTCTGCCCTGTCTAGCAACTGTCAATCATTGTAGAAATGAGCTCTTATTGGCTGCTTCACATGTGCTTTTACAGTGAATGTCATTGTTTTAATAAACTTGAAATTAATGCAGAAATGGCAACATTGATTTTGACATTTGAAGTATTGATTAAAAAAAGGAAAAACCTTTTAAGATTTTATCTGCTTTATTTGTGTTGCACAGGATGACACGGCATGCTGGCACTTGTGGTTCTCCAAGCACTAGCATGCCCTGGCATCCTTGGGCATGCTGATGTCTGTAGCACTACAAGCATCAGCATGCCCTATACTTTACAAATGTTTTTTTGTGAGATCCGACGCTACAAACAGATTTGTTTACTGTTGCCATAGCAACAGTAGACAATTCTCACCAATTGCAAAACAACCCTGGACCTTTCACATCACCACCCTTCCCGGGTAGGACCCGGGAAAAACCCTTCCTTTTTCCCTGGTCGAAAATCCGGGTCTTTTGACCTGGGTTGACCGGAAGTACCCCT